>SNQJ01S0083466.1:34877-61290 GCA_010110895.2 Picea sitchensis | reverse complement strand
TGGCTTAGCACTTTAGGACCTGTTATCGCACGGTTTGTAGGAAAGGTCTAAAGAGCTTGAGTCAGGGCTTGAAACCGGCGTAACAGGAGCTTCCCCACCCACTGTCACCTCGATGGGGGGATATTTCTATTTAGGAGGGCTAGTCCAAGGGAGACATCCCTATGCAATCTAGGTTCAAGAAGGGCTAAGGATAATGGACCAAGTCAAAGAAGTTCCCTTTCACAGATTGCTGCCCAAATGAGATAGTCAAGAAAAGGTCTTCCACTGATGATGCACCTGTTTGCGAGACAAGACAAAGAAAACTAGAACATGTGCTTGCAGTGGGTTAGTACTTCATGAAATCAATGACTATCCTTTAACACATATATGAGCAAAAGATCAATGCTATTATTGACGAAGTCAATGATGGCTTAAAAGAGACAAACAGTTTATATCACTTCTTCAATAAAGCAATAGAGATAAAAGCATCCAATGTTCACAATTAAGTCCTTGTATTAAATGTCAATGCAATAGATATCTCAAATTAGCTCACACATGTAATGTTGCTACGTCACTATATAATGTTACTACAAAAGGTGTGACGCCAAGCATAAATCTAGATCAAAATTAAGACAATTTGAGTGGAACGTTTATGCAAATCAGCTTACAAAGGCAATTAATAACTCAATGTCTTATTAAGATAGGTGAAAAGTGTCACAACGTTGTATGCATAAACAAGAGATTTAACTGAAATCATAAGCAATTTAACAAGGTATCACCTATATAAAACTTATTTACAATTGGGGTTAGCTAGCCAAGTGACTTTTTGTCAAAGTTAACCAATGAAAACTTGTAAAACTTCTATGGCTATGAAGAGATAACAAGGCCACCCCTTTCTATCCAAGCAAAAAGTTTAAATAGAGACTAGCGTTATCAACTTTTAGGGTTAGTTCAAATCGCTAGGTTAGATGCTAGGTTAGTTTAGGGTTTCAAATTAAAGGTGGTTTGAGAAAAGTTTAAGGCATAACAAGCTTCAAAATCATTCTAGACTAGTGCCTTGGGTTAATGGGTCAACTTGAAGTGAGACTAATGGTTTAGGGAGGGACAAACTCAAAAGACAAGAGAGTTAGGGTTTGATGGTGTTTCTATGGCAGACCACCAACCCTAAACCCTAAGAAAAGACTTACCCTAGGTGTAGCTAAAGCTAGGCCTAGAACTTTTGCTCCTCTCCTTCTAAGACTTCCTTGGCAAAATGGCACAACACAAGCACAAACCTATGGCTGAAATGTGTTGCTATGGCAAAACTTTTCAAAACCCTAGAAGTAAATCCCTAGGTGTAAACTTAGCAATTAGGCCTAGGGCCTTCTTTCTTCAATTTATACTCAGAACTAGCTCAAGAGACAAGGATGGCTAGTGTACAGCTATGTTAGGCTAAACCTTCTCAAATCAAATGGCTATAAACATACTATGGGGACATGAAGCCTGACCTACTTGTGTGTTGGCTACAGGTTTTAAAGATTAAGCAAATTGCTGACAATGCAATGCAAGAGATATTTAATCTACAACCATTCACTCAAAGAGTTTTGAAGAGAAAACACACAATTTCATAAGGAAGCATTAACCATTCCCTAGTTGTAAACCTTCCAATGGTATAAAGCACCACTTTGCCAAAAATAGTCCTTCGAGGTTGAGCCTCACTCCAAAGAGAAGATAAACCAAAGACAAAAGCCCAAAATGATCTCTCAAATGAAAGCAAGTTATGTTATATGATGATCAAATGAGGGAGAAAAGCGTCCTACATTTATATGATACTTTGACCTTTAATTTACAAAATAGGTCCAACAAAATAGTAGAACAAGGCTAACATTTACAATTTTAATCCATTTTGTCACTTTTACATACTAAAATGCCAAAATGAGATAATAATGGTGAGGGCCCCTAAAGGGGAGGCGGGTGTGGCCACATTGGAGACATAATCATCATCAGGCAAGAGATGCTTGCCCCTCCACGGGGCTCCTGACACCACACGTGCCAAGAAGCCCGACGGTGCCCACGTACTCAGTAGTCCAAGCTGCCACAGGTGGCGTCTTATCCATCATGGCCATCGTCCCATTTGCAAGGGGGCTGATCCCCATGGGCTAGATCTATGCCAAAGCGATCACGATGGTCCTTCGCTGCCCTACTCCGTCCAAGGGCTTCGTCACAACTTCTGTCCACCGCCTCCTACCATCCCAGCATCCATCAGTGGGCTCTTCAGCCCCATGGAGGTCGAACTAATCATCTCCCATGTGCACCAATCCTCTGGAATTTTTGTCCGTAGACATGGTCACGCACACATCAAAGGAACTAAACCCTCAAGGGCTTGTCAGTCCCTAGACTTGTCAGCAATGTAAATCCCACATCTCATCATTAAAATTATCAAATATATGCATAACATCCCTAACAAATCTTCTAAAAGAGCTTAAAAATGGCCACAGACCCACTATACAAAACTAAAGAGGAAACCAAAAGGGCAACCTAGTGGGCTAATACCCTGAGAAATGGAAAGTTTCCTCAAAGGGTTATTCAAACCATGTATGAGTGATGTGTGTTGTTTGGCCAGTTTTAGGGATGTCTAGTCATCGTCAGGACACGGGGCTTGTATTATCAGTGGGTGCCTTTGTGGGAGGCAAGATATACCCATCATGGATACAATTTTTCCAAGCCCTTATTGCCTTATCTTTCTTTATTTGCATTTTTTACTACAAGCCTTGGCCAGAGAGGACAGCTGCCAGCTTGGTGGCAGGAAAAGTAGAACAGCGATTACCCACTAGTATCTTAGCCTTGAGAAATGAGAAAGTGATGAGACCCCCACTTTCAACGCTGGCCATGCAACCAAAGGTCCAGCACTTGGTTTGGTGACCGGATGATGGAAATGTCATACCACTAAATACCTACGAACATAATGGGCGGCTCATTGATGAGACCTCCCATCCCTCTTGGTTAGGTCTTGCATTTATTAATTATCATTTCTTGGTCCCTTAGTTTCTTGTCGAGAGGCTTTTATTGCCTTCGGGGATCCCCTAGTGAGAAACATCTAGGTTTTCATTTTCCTATGGCTTTTATCTTTTGCAGTTACTTTTTACCTGGGCCTTTAGCCCCTTCTTCCCACAGAGACAAGTGATGGCCTGCTGGATTGGTCATCCTAATGGCGAGACTAGGGGGAGATGGGATGGATGAGTGGGGTTTTAAGATGAAAAAGTGATAATATGGGGGGAGGCGGACGATGGTTCTTCAAACCCCTTTGGTGGCTAAACGAAACCCATGAATACCAACTTGCTAAAGCTACCCCATCAATTCACATACCTTGGTGATTAAATTAGTTAGTGTAAAGATCCAAGCGGTTATCACGAAGTGAAAGGATCTAATGCATGCACTTAAGAGGGTTATAATGATCAAATGGCATACCATGATACCAGGACCAATTACCTCATGGAGAAAGAGCCTCTTCTAATACAAAACCAGGCCGGTAGTGATGGAAGTGGCTAGCGGCCGGGACTTAAAATTAAGTGAGAAGAGAAGAAAACATGGGCCCTCAAGGGTCATGCTCAAGTCAATCTTGCTCTCGCTACTCCATGTCTAGACCATGTGGGCCTCGAGACATGATCTCCTAGTTATCCTAGATATAGGGGATAACATCTGGCTCAACTTGGGGACATGTGCTAACAGTAGATCGCATGAGAACCTCGGTAATCCCTGGCGTAGACACGGCTGACTGCTCACACTCGACAAAAGGCATCGTGACAAAAGGCGGGGTGAGTATTGCCTTACTTGGTAAAATATAACATCATATAAATGTGCATATAGGCAATAATTAAATGTGCATATAGAAGCGTTAAAACAGGAAAGCAAACAAAGTGCATATATAACAATAAACAAAACGATGCGGTATAATACGCGGAAGTGGATACTTACCTGTCGGATCATGTCCCACCACCCACAGTGGGAGTTTGAGAACATCCACTAATGGGTAATGAAGCCTTCTTCCTTCTAAGGTGGACAAATAGCCAAGAGTCATTCTTGATTCCATTCGTGCCAGGGGTCCGAGCCATGGCCGCACACTTCCTTTTTACATTAGTAGGCTCTCCTTTTATGAGTATCCCACATCCATACAAAATCTCCCTCCTTACCTTATTTTGGGATCTTAAGTCTTCCTTCTCAGCAGGTTACCACGGTGTATTGCTGAGGGAGGGTGGAAGTGAGGGCCACAGATAGAATTTTCTTGTTGGGACGGATATATCTGAACTTCATCTTCACTCTTTGGTCTTTTCAAGATTTTGACCGTCCCCACTTCTTTATTTTGGCATTGGTCTAGGATTCTTTGATATTCTTCTTTCTTGGGCCACTCAAGCTGGTCAAACTCTTCTTAAAGTAGTAAAGGGGCATGTCTTCTGGAGAATAATCTGAAGAGTTTGTATCACATCTTCTGTGCTTCATTTTTTTGCGGGGCAACATCATGCACATGAGTTCTAGTCAGCGGTACGTTGAGTAATCTTCCAGTTATCCCATCCTTCAAAGTGTCATAAAAATGTGAGATCCATCTCAAGAGACCCTCCTATCATTGCCACTTAGAAATTTCTAGACAAGATCATTGTATATGCAGCGGAATGTAAGATATCATGCAGTGGATGAGAGGAAGGAAAGGTGCATTACACACAGAGATCAAAAGAATCCTTGACAAACACCACAAGGTTTTTTGGGCCTATTCCTCCAGGGGTGCCACTAGATAGAGGGTTTGATCATATTATTGAGTTGGAGGAGGGTGCTAAACTAGTGATAACCACACCTTATAGGCATCCTAAGAATTATAAATATGAGATAGAGAAGGTCATCAGGGATCTTCTAGACATGGGACACAACAAACCAAGTTCAAGCCCATTTACTTCATCAATAGTCTTAGTGAGAAGGGATGGAGCGATGAGAATGCATTGACTTAGAGCTTTGAATAAAAGGCAGTAAAAGCAATTATCCCATACCCAGTATTGATGATTTTTTGGATGAGCTACATGGAGCTATATATTTCACAAAAATGATCTTAGCTTGGGCTACCATCAAATCAAAATGATGAGGGAGGGGGGACATCTCAAAAACAACCTTTAGGTTTCACTACGACCATTACAAGTTTTTGGTGATGCCCTTCGGTTAACCAATGCCCGATACATTTGAGTCTTTCATAGACAATGTGTTCAACAAGCAGTTGAGGAAACACTTGTTGGTATTCTTTGATGACTTGCTCATTTCAGCAAGACCTGGGAGGAACACCAACCGACATGTGGACAAAATCACATCAATCCTTGGAAGAATGAATCACTACTCATGAGGAATCCAATTGTGAGTTTGGAATGAAAGAAGTGCTTTACTTGGGACACATCATGGGGAAAAAGGGGTACAAGTGCAAGAGAAAATGCCGACCATTAGGGAATGGCCTACTCAGAAAACACTCACATGGCGGGGATTCCTAGGCCTATGCACATCTTATAGGAAATTTGTCAAGGTTTTCTCAAGTATGCGCACCCTTGACTGACCTAAACAAAAAGGGGTCCTTCAAATGGAATGATGAGGAGCCCAAGTCCCGCGATGGAAAGAGTAGAAGAGGTCATGAGCACACACTTGGAGTTCTAGCTCTTCCTGATTTGACATACCCTTCACTTTGGAGTGTGATACCTCATGGGAAGGTATAGGGGTCGTGTTAATGCAGCGAGCCTGCCTATGAAAGCGAAACTTCAGGGGTCCTGAACTTCTTTACTACATTTACGACAAAGAAATGCTAGATATCATGCATGCACTAGCCAAAATCAGGCAATATTTGGTGGTAGGTGCGAGGTTTGTGGTCAAATGAGACCATAACAATCTTAAATATCTATTGGAACATAAGGACTTGAATGAAAGAGACAACAGAAATGGGCAAGCAAAATACAAGCCTATGACTTTGACATTGAATTAGTCAAAGGGAAGGATAAGAAGCGATGGCCAGATGCATTATCGAGGCCATCCATTTTTCCATATGCAGTATGTCAGGAGTTATTTGGAATGAACACTTAATAGTGGAATATGCAAAGGATGAGTTCACTTATGTTGTTGAATGAAATATAGGATGACAACTTGAGGTCATAAATGACCTCATCTATTACAAAGGCCCGATCTTTTAGTTCTGGATCAGCTCTCAAAGCTAAGATCTTGCATGCATGTCATAACTCACACTGATACTTGACATCGGGGCATCAGTAAGATGTACAGGCGGGTGAGAGAGAGGGTTGCATGGAAATGCCTCAAAGAATATGTGATGAAGCATGTCAAAGGTACACTACATGCAAAGAAAACAAGGATGACCACATGCACCCAGCAGGACTTTATTTCATTCTCTATCCATTCTAGAGTAGAAATGGGAGCGTATATCCATGGATTTCATCCACCTGTGTTGCACTGAACTACGGGGAAAGTGCATTTTCATTGTGGTGGATAGGTTGACGAAGTTTGTACACTTTTTCCCCATAGCCACAGACGATTACAGCTTACGGTGTGAGATTATTTTGAGGAAGGGTGTTGGAGACTACCGGCCTGCAAAACCATCATGATTGGCGGGACAGCGAGATTGTGGAGTGCGTTATGAGTTGTTCATATTAGTGAGTACGACATTGACTCCTAGTACTAGCTATCACCCTCAGACGGATGGTCGGGCCTGAGATATTCAACAAATGGGTGGAAGGTTACCTCCGAAACTTCACATTAGCGGGGAAAACAAAATCATAGATTGAGGATGGTTACATTTGGGAGAATATTGCTACAACACCACCAACATGTCCATTGTCATGTCACCTTTCAGAGAATTATATATCTATGATCCTTTATAATTTGTGAGATTGCATTTGGTGATAGCGAAGGAACTCGATGGTACATTATTGGATACAACAGAGCCAAGATTTTCTCAAGGAATTGAAGGATCATTCACAGAGAGCACAGAAAATGACCAAAGGTCCAAGCAGACAAGCAGAGAGTTGATCATACCTTTGAGGTTGGCGATTTGGTATATTTGAGGTTGCAACCATGCAGGCAAGCCTCCATTAAAAGAAGCGAGGTGGAAAGCTGCGACCACATTTCTTTGGACCTTCCTGAGTCAACAAAGGATAGAAGCGGTATCTTATGAGAGTACGGAGCTTCCACCGGGGTAGCAGGGAATTCCTAGCGTCTTCATGTCTGGGTACCTTAAAATCCCCTCGGTCAACCACGTCCCGGCGGAGACCCTGGTATTGCCTCCCATGGATGAGGAGGGACAACTTGTTTTGATTCGGGAGGAGGTGTTAGAAATTCGAGAAGAGGCTCCAAAACCAAAGCATCAAAGTGTCGATCGGAGTGGAAGGTTATCCATTGAGTATGCCACTTGGGAGTAGGAGCAAGTGGTTAGAGAAGCGAGTTTGGAATTGCTTGAGGACGAACAATTTCAGGAAGGGAGGAGAGCTGTAGTATCCCCACCTCTTAGAGAGGTGATGAGGGAGACTTCCGGTGGCCTAGGCACCCCCACTGGGTCATAGTTTCACACATTGAGGGGAAAGGTCAAGAAGTTAAAAGTTGTATTTTACGGCTTAAGAAAGGAAGGGATAAAGGAGTAAAAGATAACTCATGAAAGAATGAATATTAACCACAGGGGTTAACTAACTCATGAGAGAGTAGAAGGAAGAATTATAAGTAAAGAGTTACACCTATTATTCATTATGGTTTGGATTAGCATTTGCTATTGCTCTTGAGCATTTAGTTTAGGGTTTTTTGTACAAACCATTGTGAGCAACTTCGGTGTTAAGAAATATCCCTCATGAACAGCTTGGTCGGGGATGAAAGACTCCTCCCACCATTCTAGTTTGAGCCCGACTTATCGAGGGAGGTTCGATCCGACTTATCTTGGGAGCACGAGGCCATTAAACCCGGTTAAGGTTTTGTTTGGAGAGGCGAGAACCATGGTTTGAGAGGGATTTTTTGGAGGGTTATAATCATTCTACATTTTATGCAGATTGGGGCGTCATGGAGCCATAGGGGACGTCTGTGGTCGATAAAACTTCGAGATCGAGGAGACGCTGAAGAGTCCGAAACTACTCCCACGGGATTCTCCTTAGCGATCTATATTCTTGGAGATTTTGAGCATTTGGAGGCTTCCTTCAGGGTTTGGGTCTCGATTAAAATTCGGATGAATTCAGATCTATGGGGTTTGAGTGGATTTGGGAATTTGGACATCGGGTTTTCCTTGCAGTTTCGGGATCTATCATTTGTCATATTTCCCGGGATGATTGGACGCTTTTGGTAACAGGGCAGAATTATCTAGGGCTTGGTGTTCTAGGGGGATGTGGCACTTTCCATCTTGGTGGTTGAGCATTAGTATGGCTCATGTCTGCTTGATTTAGTCTTCATTGTATATCAATCCTTTGGAGGCTCATTTTGTATTATCGGGGGCATTTTGCAGGTAGCTCATATCTATTGCTTGTCACGACCATGCGGGGTTTATGCAGGATCTGACCATCTATTGTATTGATCTTATTGCTCTCATAATAAAGGTCGGATCTTTGCTTGTGCTTGTACATCTTGAATATATTATGATCTCCATGTGTTGATGAATCTTGTATGCATAATAACTCAATAAATTAGTAGTAGTTAGTGATTCAAAGAAAGGAGGAATTTGGCTTGGGATCATTACATACATACCTATTATATTAATGTTATCCATTTTGTATTCTCCACTCCACTTTTGCAGCCCGCATACACCTCAAATACTAGGGTTTTTTAAGTATTTAGAAATCTTTCAAGAAACTTTTAAATCAATCCTTCGTGCTACCTCAGACTTTGCAACTTCATATGTATCGATGAATACTGCAATAAACCTTACACAATAATAGATATTCAATGTGATCAATGGCGCTAATGGAGATCCTTGCTCTCTTATTTTGTACTTCTATGTAGCTTCCTCAAGGAGTTCCCTTCTAACCGACAACAATTTCAACACTTGGGGATAACCACTTCTAACCACTTGTCCACTTCTAACCACTTTGCTAAAAATGATGAGTTCTCCACTTCTGGATTTACCTTCTTATTTTTAATTAGTACTTTATTTCAACAACTTAGCCCATGATTAAATCCTAGGGGCTTCTAGAATAACAGCTTCTTTACCTTGTAGATAACTCATGGGGGTTATACAACTTCATAGGACCATATCTCTCTAAGCGTAGGAGTTACATGGCGTTACACATATCATCGGAAATGAAATGACGGCCACTATCCATCTAGAATAGTTTTACCTACAAAACATACTACCCTTCATACCGGTATACATCAAACTATAACAATCCTCCTAACCATCTTGTTTGGGCTACGAATTTGCTACCGGACTTGGTTCAAGGGTTGACATCAATGACAATAATGATTAATCAACCAGTTTTACACTTTGGTGTATTTACAAATGAAGAGGATGCAATGTATGATTTTAATAAATTTCCTCTTGTAGAACCTAGGGTATGCATGTAACTGAATACCCCAACCTCTAATGATAAAGGATGTGAAAATAAAGAGTCAATTCCAATATAATGTCCCCTAAAGCAAGAGAAAATTGAATTCCTAGGAGATCCCATAGAAATTATCACTATGGATACCAACTAGCCATTGGATTCTCAAGATGACAATTCTTTCTTAGAGTTTCATAGAAAGGAATTTGTACTAGGGTATTCTTCATTATTTCCCCCTTACCTTGGTTTCAAGAAAAATATACATAATGAAGGTGTGCCTCTTGAATCAAAATTAACATATATTTAAGAACAAGTCTATGATCTTGATGACATATCCATACTTTTGCAAAATGACATATGTGAAGAAAAAATTGTGCAAACACAATTGCAAAATAGATGCGATTTACAAAATTGTCCAAGTGAAGGAGGTAGAATTATATTAATGTTTTCAAAGGAAAATGGTTAGGCTGGGAGCTATACGGTCAACAATTAGTTTCATGCCAATATGATCGATAAAATTTTTAATTACATACCTTGTTCAAGTACCCTCATGCATAATGAGAAAGATGACCCCTTTCCAATAGAAAATTCTTGGGATGCACTAATCACACATAAGTCAAGATGTCTTGTTGAAAATATAATTTAGAGGGAGGAATGTCAATGTTTATCAAAATGTTAAATTGGCGGGAGGCAGGGAGAGACAAATTTTCCATGCCAATCCATGAGCAATCTTCCACTACTGGTAGAATTAAATATGACTTCAATTCAACACATGCATAAAATTTGAAGTGTTTGATGCAATGGCATTATGGATGCAATCTTATTTTGATCAAGTTTCTATGTCCCATACCAATAGTCTTGCATTTGATATTTTTTCTAGAAAAGATCTATTTATGAATTGTACCTTGTTTCATAGCATTTTACAAAGTACTCATTTTCCAACTTGACATGAGAATCCTAGTCAACGCATGAAACATATGCATGGATGGTGTTTATCTAAAAGCAACCCCACACTATTTTTTACTTTATCACCCATTGAAGGCTAAAATAGCATGGGCCCCTCCTATTTTGTTTGAAAATATGAGTCTTAATGAACTTCATGTACAATGTCTTCTTTCACTTTGAATGTTTGATTCCTTTGCATATTATCTTCTTCAGTTTCCTTATGATCTTGCTTAGACCCTCAAAGAAACTTGGAATTTCCGTTTTGATTTTCTTTTCATCTTCCATAAGTTTGTCTACATTTTGCACAAGATTTTACTTTACTCACGTTATGGGGCATTTCACACAAGATTTGATTTTATTGAAATATAGTGCATGTTGCATATTTTTGTTTTGTTCACAACATGTCACACCCTCATTATCTTATCCTTATCATGAAAAGGGGAATTTCAAAGAAAATTCTTTGCCTCCACCTGCTTATCACATCCTTTAAATATTTATGTCCTTGCGATGTATTACGTGCACTTAAACTTCTTTTCTCTCTGATGTATTGCAGGGGAAAATATTTCACATGCATATCACATGAACACAAACTTCTTACTCACGCAACACATTGTATCCATGTCAAGTTTCTTCACTCCTCGTATCACAGGAACACAAAATTATTTCTCGTGCAACACATCACTTTACAAAGTGACTTTTAATGGTGCAAGCGCATCCGCATGGGGCTGGTACCTTCAATGCAATACATCGCACATAACTATTTTTTGTGCAATACATCACACCTCACAAAATATTTCATCCTTGTACGACAGCTTGTTATCACATCACAACAAAAATATCTTTCTCGTGAAATGGTGATTTGACCATTGATGTCACCCTTTTTGAAGTGTTTTTTAAAAGGGTTTTAAATGAAAAAAGGGGAATTTTTCAAGTTATAAAAAAACCATGATGCACTCCTTTTTACCATTCCACTTTGAACACCTTGTTTGAGCACTAAGGACCGACAAAGCACACGCCTATCACACTCTCAATTGTACGGTCCACATCAACAACGACTAATAACAACTTCACATGTATGTTCCTCTCAATGAATGTTATGGTTTTAAGGATTCATTGTTGGTATTTTCCTTTTGCAAATAATCAAATAAACATAATGTATCCCTCTTCCCAAGTCTCAAACCATCTTTTTCTATTCATACATGCCATATGCAGTCCTATGGAAACATATTGCATGTAAACCACCATGAAACTCAATCTTGGTTGGAAAAACCCTTTTCACACTTGTGAATGGGGTTTGACAATGGATTTCTCGCCACACAATATTTAACCATCAGTATGACAAGCCCTATCCACCATCTCCTTTTATTTTTCTTCCCACACAAGCTGAGTAGGGAATCATTTTATGAACATAACATGCATCTGACCCGACTCTAGAGATGAATGAAACCCTTCCATGGGGTAGTAGAACACATGAAAGGGGTTTTTACCTTAGATTAAAAGAGAGATTATAAGTTTGAATCCATGTATGGTGTGAACAATGATTGTGGTTTTATTGGGAATTCAACCTTATCAATTGCACTTTCCCAAGAAAATTAATACAAACTCTTAGCGATATCTCCCTTTTCTTTCCCCTTGATTCTTCTGAGGGGAATTTTCAAGCAGTTTTTTACGATTCCATCACAGAAACTTGTCCTTAAAACAAGCATCCAAAGAAGATAAGATCGATTTTTCTTTGATAACTATCCCTACACTAGAATTTTCACTCTTTCCTGAAGACTAATTTGGGCACATGCCTATTTTGAGGAAAGACTTAATTTTGAAGGAAAGACTTAATTTTGGAGAAGAACAACCGACAGGAAAAGAAGCATGTGCGAGGAAAAGAAACATGCAAGGAGAAACAGCAAGGAGAGAAGGGGAGTTAGACCTAACCATGTTAGGGTTGGGTTTTGGACAAAGAATTGTAATGACTATAAGCCATAAAATTGGTATAAATGGAGCACGAGGTCTAGGTTAAGGTTGTTGAAGAGTTAGTCAATTAGATGCTATTAAGAAGTGAGAGACTGTCGATTGTAATAAAGTTGTAGAAGAATCAAATGGGCCATATTTTGAGGGTTTCATATCCACGGTGAGAACTGAGGTGGCGGAGTCAGTAGCTACTCATATAAGTTATTGAACCTATTTATGCTTGTAAGGAAAAGATGTAATAACAATAGCATGATGCTATATTTTGTAGCAAACCTAATAAAGAAGCAGAGATCTTTGTGGATGTAACAGGGGGTGAACCACGGTAAAATCCATGTTATATGTGATGGTTAATGCATGTTTACTTTCTTTCAATGATTGATCATGTTTACCTTATGTCAATGAGTGATTTATGAATGAATGATTAAACTAAATATGTTAGAATGCATACATGCTTAAGAGATGAATGAATCCTAGGAATAGTGAATGAACAATCAGAGTAATGCATGAATAAGGTAGAATACATCCCCTAGATCCCCACTCATTCCCAAACTACAAACACTTGAGCATTGCAGTCACCCATATATCTTGGGTGAAATTTGCAGTAGTGCACTTTCCTACAGTAATGTGTGTTGCCTTGGTTTACAGGAGGAAAATGGATTTAGAGGGTTTTTGTTCGGGAACCTATTTTAGATCTGAACACAGGTCAAATAAGGTAGAAAGGTGTTAACAAATGGTTCCATTGTCATTTGGAGCGCATGGGATTGAGTGGACGGGATCAGTGGAAGAATCAGAATGAGAAAGTATATAAAGAATGTTAGGGCCATGGAATCAACAAAAGTGATTGAAAGATGAAAAGTTTGAAAAAGGAACTTGAGTTTCTTGAGGAAGAATATGAGAAACCCTAAGTTAACTTACCGTAAATATCTTGATAAATACGTGTTTAGCGATACATGAGGTATTTTTTCGTGATTTCTTGCATGTGTTAGGAATGACTATTGAGATTAAAATACAACCACCCTACAAATCCGATTAGACAGTTGTAGTGGAATCATGTGGAGGTGTCTGAGTTACAAGTTAACAACAAATTCACGTCTATGATAGATTTATGGATTTAGACAATATTCTTACAGTGTTATGCAAATTGATGAATACCATGAAGTCTTACAATGCAACATAGCAAGATTTTCTAAAAGGACACATAGGTAGGTATATCAGATCGTTGTATACTTCAATCAAAATTTTACTAGATAACAATGATGACCATGGGATCAAACAACTAAACTTCCCTATGTGTGCATGGGGGAAGGGGAAAGAGCCCAGAAATGAGGTGGAGAAATGGAGAGATGGATAATGGAAATAAGAAGGAGGCCATCTACCCAATAATGATGGAAGACTAGATGAAGATAATGACAAAATTGGAGAAAGCGCTACAGTGGAACCCTACCAATATAAGATGAATAATAAAGAGAGCCATAGCTAATAGAGATGGCTTGGAAATTGACGAATAAGAGGTAGAGGATCTCGGATGTGGAAGTGATGCAAACCCGATCCCTCCCGAGGTGTCTCACGTGACCTCGGTCTAGGATCATTAGGTTTGTTGGATCGACTCTGAGCCCTGTTGAACCCCAATCTTACGGGTCCTTAACTTCTTCCCCATGAAAATAATAGATGCGGGGATCCCTAACATGACGAAGTCTTACAAGTGACTTTGGGCCAAAACCGTGGGCCAATTTCCAATTCCCCCAAAAATTCATAACTTTTTACTCTTCTTGGGCATGGTATATACAAATCTGAGACATGGGGAAAACTCTCTAAAGCCTTGCAACCAAGAGCTAGAATTAGGACCCTATATCCTCTTGTCTTGTGAAGGCATGTGACCACGAGGCTCAAAACCATGCAGCCAAAACACAATGCTATTTAGGCACTCTCAGGCTCAGAAACAGGAGGTTACCTTCACCACCTTCCAAAACCGCTGAACTTGCGAACAAGTGAAGTCCCGAACATCTACGAGGATCGATAGCTCCAACTATTTGCCATGATCTACAACTCACAGGAGACTTCGGGATTTTCAGGATTCGACCGTTCTACCCTCTCCAACATGCTATTCTCCCGGATCAACAAACCTAGACCAGATTGGACGGTTCCAATGCTTGCTCCAGATTGACTACCTATACACACTTCACAGCTCTAGGATTCAGAGCTTTCCAAAGCACAACACCACAGAGTCTCCGGACCACCGAACCACCGAATTATCACAACAAGAAATCAACAATCCTCATTCTCTCGGCAACCAATGGTGGCTCTAGGACTCTGAGATTCGGGAGTCCTGGCTACTCCAATCTTGAATTACCTCTAAATTTTGAACTAACGAAGGCAAGATCTGTGATCCATGTGTCCTCTTCAATAGCAGTTTAGAGATCCAACTATAGCCTTGGCCTTTGGGATTTCTCAACTCAAACAAAATTTCACCAACAGTCTTTTGGAGTACCAAACCTTCAGAACTCCATATTTGGCACCATGTGTCCCTCTCAAATGGATAACTGATATGGACTCTGACCTTCAGGAGCCCTCGATTCACACTCTACTTCACACTTAAAATGTCGAGATTCCAAATTGTCCCCAATCCGTTGGCATGTGTCCCCTTGCACCAACGAATATGATTTTCTCCACTGTTTGGAGCTCTAGTGGATTGAGCAATCCACACTTCTGATCTTCCCAGACCGTCGATCTTCCGGATTCAACAATCCATCGACACACATCCTCTACATCCGACGACCTAGATGCACTCCGCTCTTCGAATCTTTGGGAGGCTTGTTCTTTGCCTTTCCCTATGATCCAAAGTGCATTAGGATATCTAAACTTGGACTACCATGATCTCGACATATGTCTGATAGTGGGCGAATCCATATCATCTAGATCCACAGGACTTGAGGACTCTCATTCTCCTTAACACATAAAATGGTTGGACTTACAGTTAGAAGGATTCCAGGGGCTTAACTGCTCATGAAACTTACACAGGGTCGGCGATGGTCGGTCCTTGCGCTTAGATCCGATGGCTGGAATCTATCCTTCTCCTCTACGCGCTCCTCCTCTACCTGGAATCCAATCCCAGTTTGGATCGCTAAGAACATGAGATTGACAAGCTGTAGCTTCTCCCTCCTCGATTACGTACTTTCCTTCAAGTGAAGGGATGTCTGATATTTTGTCCAGGGCAACGGCTTCCTCCTCTCTTCAGGGTCGATCCTTCTGACTCTGTCAACAATTTAGAAAATGCTACGCCTCTTGAGATTCTGACTCTTTCGAGGTTTTCAAAGGGACTTGGCCCTTTCTCTTCTTTAACAAAACCTTTGCCCTCTTTGGAAGAATTAGGATACTTTTTTTTTTCTCTAATATTTTCTAACTTCTCAAGATTTCAAAGGTGTCTTAGCCCTTTACTTCTTCAATATAGGTTTCTTCCCTCCTGGAAGCTCGACGCTCTCTTCCTCCTCATCACCAAACTTAAATATTTTTGAAAATATTTTGTGCTTTCGCCACTCCCATCTTCCTTGATACTTTTTCAGCACCCAGCAAAGTGTTGACCTTTATCCACTGCTACGCGGGTCTTCCACCGAGCTTTTGCCTGTTAGGTATTTTGCGCCTTACACTTGCTGAAAACTTCACACTATCTTTTTAAGAATAATGAGTCTAAAAAGACTCTTCCCTTGTGCTCCTTGCATGGCTTTGTGCACTCCTTGCCTTACCTTACAGTGTGCCACTTGGAAACCTCCCCTCTGGGGCTGCGGCAGTTCTTATGCACTCCCTTCGTTGGTCGCCCGGTGTTCGGTAACTCTAGTGTGCCTTCTTGCACAACTTTCCCTTCTAATCTTAAAGCTTGTTCTGGTGTGCCCACATGACACTCTTCCCTGAAATAGGTTTCTATGCACTTCTTGGCGGCTTCACAGAGTTTCAATACTTTGGTTTGCACTCCTTGCACAAGACTAAGATCCTAGAACACTGCAGAGAAACTTCTGGGGATATCAATTCCACGCAAGGGGAAAACACATCTACATACATCCTTGGCATCCCTAGAAACACATATGGTAAACATTCAAATGCATTCCAGGAAAACTCATGGAAACAGCCAAAAAACTCATAGGGAGGAAAAAATGCTCTTTGTATTAATCTGAATGGTCTTGTACAAATGTTTACAAACATAGACTGCAATGGAGTCTTCGTCTATTCTCCTCTCCCCTCTCGTTAATTTTCGATACAAAGATCTTTTTTACAAAGGAGGGGCTTCTAGCCTTTCTCCACCTACCTCATTAATTTACATTCAATTGCCATCTAGTCCGAATTGGATCTATATCCTCTATATGTCAACCATTAAAGGCAACTATACACTTGGCATGTATAAAGGCAGTGGCTAGACTTTCCTTGAGCCTACCACAAACATTTAATACATTTTAATTGCATTTAAAATTTTAAATTCAACTCAAAATTCGAAAGGATTGGCGTGTCCTTCTTTGGGATTTGTTTCCTCTAAGTGCGTTGATGCATTGTATTTATGGCACTTTTCTGATGTGGAGCGATGCTCCTACATCCTATTCTGTGAAAACATCATGATCTCACACTCCTTGGCTTTCCATTTGTTGTTGTTGTTGAGATCCTCTAAGGTCCCAAACTTTATTACAGGTTGTTCGGTACGCCCTCGCCTTCTTCTTTGCTTGCTGTTGTTGTATTCTTTGCTTCTGCGTCTATCTTTGATGAAACCTCTCTCACTCTTGATTTCAACATCAGCTTTCTTATCTCTTCTATCTCTCTATCCAACTGGTCCACCGAATGACTTCTCTCATGTAGTTTTCTCTACTGCATCTCCTCTTCATCAACGTATTCTTCAGGAATATCATCGCGATCCCCATCGCGGCCCCTATCTTTAGCGGCCTTGACTTTCCACTCCACTATAGGTTCAAATTCGACAGACATATTACTAAGTTGTTGCTAAGCTGTCTCCTCTGACATTTTATCTTCTGCCAGTTCCTTCACCGCTTCTTGTGATGGTATAAGTCCATGTTCATCAAATTCTCCTCCTGATGGAATTCTTCTCCACTCTTCACGACTACATCCCTCAAGAAATATTCTTCTGTCCCTGGATTTCTCAGCCAATCCTCCAACAAATTCAATTCTTTCTCCCACTGAGTGAGAATCTTGTCTGTATGCTCCTCTTCTTTCATCTCTCGGGCAGATGTCAATTTCTACTCAATCTCCTCCTCTACGACAATCTTTGTTGGTTGTCCTCCTTCTACACATGAAATATGTGCATCGACCTCTATTTTGGGATACTTGGAAGGAATATGTTGATTACAATCAATGTAAAATACATTCGATCTTTAGCCATCAACAATCCCTTACTAATCCCGAAGACTCCTCTCCAAAGTTCTTGGAGACTCTGAATGATCTCATTTTCTTCACCAACCTTACTGATATGAACTTTCACCTCGCCCTCCACGGCAATCTATATGAGATCTTGATTGACTCTTCTTATTTCCAACCCTAGCAATGTGAAAGTTCATCTCTTCCCTCCTCATAGTTTGCAAGATCTCTGTGATATCCTCTTCCTCCTCATTGAGGTTTCCCGACTTATGGCTTGCAAATGCAAACCATCTCCTCTATGTCATTGAGGCCTTCATCTTGCCTCAGCCACCTCCTCAATACCTGGTGCTTCCTTTCAGAAACCAACTACTAGATAATACATTTATCCCTCTACTTCCTGGGCCACTCATAAATCCAACGTACATGTTGTTGTTGTTGCATCTTCAACATCAACCTATCAAGCTCTTCTTTGATCTCCTCAATCTCTTTATCCATATCTTCTTTTCTTATCCGCTTGCGGTCTCCTCTTTGAACTTTCTTCTGGCCTTTAGTAGCCATCTCCTTATATTCCTTAAGAACACAATTGGTTCTTCTCCCTTCAACCACACGTCTCTCTACTTTGCTGCTGCACTTGGCCCGGGAGCACCGGGATGGAAGCCCTCACGGATGTCTACTTTAACTAAAATTAGCTCACATTACCCACTTGGTCACGGACCCCCACCCTCCACAGGTCAGCGAGACCTCGGGTCTGGGATTGTTCATTTTAAATTTGGATCAACTCTTGGGCCCTTAGCACAGACCCCCAAAATCTTACGGTCCTTAACTTCTTACAGGTATGAAAATCACAGTTGCGAGGATCCTAACACTTCAACGGAGTCTTACAAGTGACCTTGGGCCAAAAGTGTGGGCCAATTTTCAGTTCCCCGAAGAATTCGAGACTTTTTACTCTTCTTGGGCATGATCTATCTGGAAATATGAAGACCCTGGGTGCTTTCTCTAAGACCCTTTACTCTTAAAAACCAAATTTGGGCCCTAACCCCTCTTGTCTCAGCCAAAACCTACATATGACCACGGGCTCCAAACCGGGTGCCGCCCTGTAGCGCTATTCCGACACTTTCAGAGACTTTGGGCTCTGGAAGTTTGCTCACACCACCTTAAAACCGAACTTCATGAGAGCAGGTGAAGTCTCGAACATATATGGGGTTCGACAACTCTAACTATCCACCACGATCTATGACTCACATGAGACTTCAGGATTTTTGGGCTTCAACCATGTTGATGCCCAAAAGCCCATAGCATCAGATACCTTCTTGCAAGGTTATGCCATGCTTTATTTATTTATATTTAATAAGATACTAATAGGTGGGACCAATTTTGTGATTTGTGTGACTTGTGTGACTATGATGAATAGACGACACTTATGTTTTATGTTTTTATGACTGAGTTGCGATACAAGATCTACAATTATTGGATTTTAAATAATTGTCCAAGTAATTGATCACATAATGTTATGGGTAATGTGTGACTAAGGAACCAATGTTGTCTATATGTCTCTCCTGAAGTATTAATATACTTCATTTTGGAGTCGGTGAAGGATCCTACTCTCCATTTTTATATATAGTTTATGGGTATGGTGATTACCTTGATTTCATGCTACAAGGGTTGCACACATTATTTAAATTGGAAGTCTAAAGGTTGGGACACAATATCCCTAATTATTTTACATTATTTTACGTCTCCCTTATGATCATTAATGATGTACACCTATCCTTTGTCTTTAGAAGGATCAATTGGATTAATCCCTGAAGAAGAATGAAGATGGACTTTCCTAGAGAGATGAAATTATCTTTTCCCTTTTAAAAACCTTGTAAGAAGGATCATTCAGCACCTTTCTTGAGTGTTAGGGGTCTTGACGATCTAGAATCAATCTGAGTTGCACCATGGTGGCCTACGACATTATGCATGGGTTTGCTTTCAGTCGGTAAGGGTCTGACGATCGCATGTCTGAAGAAAAATAATCTTTGTGGCCAGTTCTAGAATAGAAGCTTGAGGGTGAGGTGGCCTCCTATCAGTTTAGATATTAATCACTTCTCTGATTTAGTGGGACCATCCTAACATCCTCACCCTATCCTTTTCATATTATAAAAGGAGAAGAGTTCTCATGGCAAAGCTAGTTTTTTTGGGGAGTTAGCTAGTTGTTTTGGAGATTTGTGAGCTTTGTGAATAACTTTTGAGATTAGCTAGTGAGATATTAGTCTAGCCAAGATTTTGGATTAGCTTCAGCTATAGCTAATTCATATGAAGTGTTTGGGCCTATGGCGGCTTTGAGTTTAACTTTGTCAAGATGATATCATAAGTAGTTTTCATATCTATAGTCTTAGAATCCATGGATCAAAAGTGTATGGGAAGCAAGGGACTATTGGAAAGGACCCTACAAGCATTAAGGCATTAGTTTATTCACCTTATCCTTATTTCTAATACATTAATATATTTCTTTCCCATAAAAATTGTTCTTATTTTATTGTAAGACTCCTTGATCACACATAGGTTTTGTTGAGTATACGTTTTTGCTTTCACTTCATTGGATTATGTCTTTTATAGGTTCAACATCCCATAATCCTTGAAATGGAGCGAGGATGACACTAGTCAGGATAAATGACATTTAAATGGTATGTAATTTATCTCTTGTTGGTTAGTATGCTTGACAATTAAAACTTAGGGAAAGTTTATATTTTTTGTCTTGTTTTTGTTCTAGTTTGAGGGTGGAAACTAGGAGATCGTTATTAATCTTGTGATTTGTCTTGAAACAGAGGTGGTGACCATACTGGGGAAACAATATTTTTTTTCCTATTTTTGTCCTTACTTTCTTTCTTTGATTACTTTGGTTACATTTTTTAGTCCTTTGGGAGATCATATTGACTCTCATTTGTTTATTTCGACTGGAAAACCTTCTTGATTTTATTTTTTCCATTTTCCCTTGATTGGCCTTTTGATTTGAGGCAGTGCGACATTGTCGCGTTGTGGTCTTCAGTGACCTGCGATGATCTAGATTGTCGCATTGGTTGTGTCTTACAGCTTGCGATGATTGTGATTTTTACCCAGTTTTTGGTGGTTTTCCTTGCCAGGATATTAGATATGGTTTTGGGGTGATCTTTTAGGTCTGATTACAGTCTGCTCTTGACATCATTTTTTAATATGCTTTTAATACATCTTTTCTTTGTTTTTAGGTTGTTTTTCTTTTGAAATATTTGATCTCTTTCTTTGAGTGTCTTTCGGTTACAAAGCATTGTTTTTCTTTAAATTGTTTAGTGAAAAGTACACTTCTTTTTCCAGATAGTTCATTTTAAAATTTTTTTGTTTGGGTTGCTTTGTTTTTAAAAGAAGTTGCTATTTCTTTAGCTATCTTTGAAATATTTTTTAAAATTTCTTGCTTTTGCATTATATTGGGGGAATCTTTGCATTTGAAGTAGCGAAATTGCATGGTTTTAAAATTTTGGAATTTTATGGGGGCCAAGAATCATGTATTGGTGATAAATCTCTTTGGTTCATTTCTTGAGAATCTTGATTATTGGCAGGTTTAATAAAATTTTGGGACATTGTGCATCAGGAATGATAAACATTTTCTCCTTTTCGTAATATAGCTTTCAGTAGAGTGAAATATTTGCATTCTCATTTTTTGCATTGTTTAGAGTGGAACAAAACATCATTTAGTCCATTCCATTTTCCTCTTGAGTAACAACAACTTAATAAAATTTAAGTGTTAATTAAAATCTACCTAGAAACTTTTATTTCTAGGACTCTTTTTACCTTCTACATTAGATTAGTTGTAGGGCTTTGGAATAGGTGTGAAGATAAATTTCAAAGTTGTAAACAAACATAGAATATTGAGTTAGGGAGGGGTGAAATCCGGTTACTACATTTTGTCTGGGAAGCCCTTCTCACCTGAGGGGTCCAATTACAAGGAATTAAGCATTAAGACCAGCAGGAGTTACCAACCACGGTTTTGTTGGTCTTGGTGTGGTGGTTATATATTATTGGAGGTCACTTGAGAAAAAAACCCTATGCGGGCCTTCCCAAGTCGATTTTAGGCTTAGTTACCACATATGCGGCATTATATCGTATTGTTGACTATTTCCCCAAGCATCATTGTTGTATTTGGTAACCTTAATTGTCTTTCTCTTTAGGGTAATGCGGTGGCAGTGAGGGGAAAGTCTTAATGGTACCTAGAATCGGCGTTGGCCAAACTCACTCGAGGAGCTCCTTGGAGGTAAATCCATGTTTATTGTGTGGGAGCTTGCATAAGGAGAAGGAGTCATTGGCAGTGGAGTCAACATAACTTTTCCACATGCTATATCTTAGCCCCTTCTTAATTTGTTCCCTTGACGTTGGATTTCATCACCAACTAGATGCATTCATTGTGAGAAGGTTTTGTTTATTTGCTTGCTTCCTACATTTTTAGTGTCTGTTGTTTGTTTTCCCTAGAAGACTCTATGTTGGATCCATGTTTGATGGCATCAGTTCGAGAGCGACCAATGAAGAAGGAACTCCTTCTTTAGGGGAACCTTTTTTTTTCCTTCTTCTGAAAACGTTGGTCCTCCATCACTACTTTGAGCCTTCCAAGTCCCACAATTGGGTTACCGGTATGTTTTTTTTCCACTATGGTAATCCACAGATGCAACAAGTTCTTAGGTTGTAAGAAATTCCCCTCAAGAACATCAACCTAATGTTGATCCTTCACCTTCTAACCCGGCGGTAATATCTTCTTCACCTTCTTTACTTACAGGTCTTCTTGCATTTCATCTTCTTCATTGAGTGAAAACTCTAAAGCTAGTAACCCAGTGAATAAGGAAGAATAAGAAAAGGAATATTAAGAAGAGAAAAATAAGCAAGGGTCAAACTTATGCTTGCAGGACATGTTGGAAAACAACCAGATACTGATAATTATTAGCTTGGGTGTTGATGATGCCAAGATCACCAAAACAACCCATAAAGACCGGGTACCCTTGTAGGCTTTGTAAGGGCAGCCATATTCTTAAGGATTTCCCTGATATACCCAAGGTTCCCATAAGACCAGGTACCCTTGCAGGCTTTGTAAGGGTAGCCATATTCTTAAGGATTTCCCCTGTTCTATCCAAGGTTATAGAATCATGGTCTACATGCCCTATCCAACCCATGTCTCTAGCCTCTGAACAACATGCTGATGACCTCCCATCAACTAGTCAGGATACCGTTGGGAAGAAGAAAAGTAGAGTCAATTTCCCATGTAGGTTATGTGGAGGGAGTCATCAAACTCACATTTTCCCTCGTATGGACAAAGCCTCAAAATTATTGGAAGACATGATTGTTTCCCAACTTCAACTTTCAGTTTCTTACCACAGACTTACTCTCAACCCACCTATAGTTGATGGAATGATAAATTTGGTCCCTTTGTCAGTCAGTCCGGTTGATCAGGTAGTCAATCTGGTCACGTCCTTAGTTGAACCAGTTGACAAAGTGGTCGATCTGATCCCATCCTCGGTCGATCCCACTCTCCCGTTAGAGAGTGAAACCCAAGCGGTCGATCTGTTTCCATCCATCGACCCCATTCTCCCCTTAGAGAATGAAACCCAAGTGGTCAATCTGATCCTGTCATTGGTCGATCCTACTCTCCCACTAGAGAGTAAACCCGATACTTCCCACATTTTTCTCATTGATACAAAGTCTACTGTGCTAGGGGGAATTCCTCCTTCTCTTGTGGAACCCCCTCTAAGTAATGAGGCCATCCTTTTTGATTGGGGTGCGCTAACTAGACCTCATCTTCCCTCTCACATTCCTTTCAAGATTACAATACATGTTTGTGTTCAGGACATTCCTTAGACGCTGATAGACGAAGGTGCGTCCGTTAGTATTTTGTCCTCTATTGCTTGGAAAGATTTTGTTGCCCTCAACTTGTGCCGGTTACCTAGAATCTGTTAGCTTTTAACAGAATAACCAGTCACCCTTTAGGATTCCTTCCTCATTTTCCTGTAACTTTGGGAGGGGAAACTGTCTTTATTGATATTATGGTAGTCTAAGACCCCTTGGATTTCGATTTACTCCTTTGGCGAGATTATGTCTATGCCATGAAAGGCTTCATGTCCACTCTTTTTTGTGTGATATATTTCCCTCACGATGGAAGAATTGTGACTAATGATCAACTTTAGTTCGTTGGCCTTGACTTGAACATCAACTCAATGGCCTTGACGGTATTTCCCCAGCCACAAGTCAAGTATGTGGCATTGTCTCCCGTGCCTTCAGCTGCCGATGAAAATGAGCCTCTCACTGTAAGCTCAGTCTCTTATGACTTAGATCTGGTAGTTGACATGGTGATCTCTTCGATAGGGATTTTAGAGCCTGATCTCCTTACTCCTGTTGCGACCTTCGACATGCGTTCCTTCCAAAGCATTGTTCTTCCGTCCAGTGAAGATCTCTTGGAATCCATGACCAATTTTTGTCCCTTGACATGGTGTCCTTCYAGAGCATTGTCCTCTTGGAATCCATGATCAAGAGGAGAGAGTTGAGCATGGTTTTATGATTTCAAGATCATTAAAAACTGAAACTAGCTTTGAGCATGGTTTTCTGATTTCAAGCTCATTAAAAAATGAAACCAGCTTTGAGCTTGTTTTTCTGATTTCAAGCTCATTAAAAAATGAAACCAACTACGAGGATGGTTTTGCGTCTCTGTGGCAACCTTGTTAGAAAATGAAGCATAAATTACGAGGATAATTTTTGCATCTCTATGGAAACCTCGTTAAAAAATGAAACAAAGGTTACAAACATAGTTCTTCTCTTGTGTCAAGCTTGTTAAAAAATAAAATAGCATGTCTCGAGCATAGTTCTTGTTCCTGTGTCAAGCTCGTTAAAAATGTAATAGATTTCCCCCCTCTTCGATTGAGTCAAATACTTCGTTACATATAGTATTTGAATCTTCATTTCCTCCCTCGATGTCGTTGGATGAAACGAAGCTTGTGGGGAAATGCTTACAGCCTCTAGAATTCATGCTGAAGTTAAGTCGCTAGCTTCTTAAGCTGGGGGAAAAGTACCAACCATCCATGGATAATGTGTTGGGAGTCACAAGCATAGTTTTTGCTTTGTTTCAAGCTTGTGTAAAAATGAAATCATCTACTTCAAGCTTGTGTAAAAATGAAACCACCTACCTCAAGCATAGTTTCCTCTGGTTCAAGCTTGTGTAAAAATAAAACCAAGTCCAAGCATAGTTTCTTTTGAGTTTTAATCTTGTGTAAAAATGAAAATTATCCTGAGCTTAGTCTTTATTCTTTCTCATACTCGTAAATCAATGAGAATGTAACTGAGTAAAATTTTATCACCTTTTCAGACTCGTAAAGGTTATATGAAAAATGAACCCCCCTGGAGTTCCCTTTAATCTCTTTTCAGACTCTCTAAACATGAAAAAATTGTCGAGCGATCTTGTTGTCTTTCACGCTCGTTAAAGTGAATTAGAAAGCACGTCTGTTGAGAAATATTTTATCTCTTTTTCAGTCTCATCAGACTACTTTACGGAAAAGGAACACTCTAGTCAAGCATGATTAGAAGAAGTTATGGATTCCTCTGTAAGTTCTTTTTAAACTCCATAAATATGAAGAGACCACCAAGTTTACTTTCTTTGGACTCGTAAAACAAACATTGAAAGGCCCATATGGGACCGAACCACTCCTTCCTAGGGTTCGTTAAACATACTCTGAGGGACTCATCTAAAGGATGAGCTTATAGTTCAAGCATATGTTATCCTCCTCAAGCTTGTATAAAAATAAAGAGGTACTCGCCAAAGATGGTGGGGGAAAATTGGGAAAGAAATGTGTCTAAACCTGTATTCTATGGAAGTAAGTCACTTTTGAACATGGCACCCTTTCACTTGCTTTGTGTCTATGTTGGAAAATCCACTTGTCTCTTGATCATATTCCTTTATAATATTACAAATTGGTATGTGATCCCTGTTGTTGAGTCATTTTTTCTAAGACAATTATCGTGTCATCAATATGTTCAAAGAGAAGTTCAACCTGGAAAACCTTCTATTGCGTCAACCATTTCTATAGTCCTTAAGCCTTCTATTGCATTGTTCATCCCTGAGTCAATCATGAATCACTTGTTACTTTGATCTACTTCAAATCTTATTACCTATTTTGTGTCATTGATGGGGGATACATTAAGGCCCTCCTGTGACGAGTCTTTTCCTGTCGACTTCAACTCATTATCCAAGAATTAGACTTAGAAACTAATCAGTACCTTGGATCTTGCATGCCTTAATGATAGGTTTCCTCTTTTTCGATAGTGGGTTTACATCATTGGCCCCTGATCGGAAGATTCCATCGAGTGTTCGACTTCAGCTCATTTATTCACATTCTTTGGATTGTACTAGAGTACCTTGGGAGCCATTGACATTAATGGTGATTTCCCTCGCACTTGTTAATGATATTCATTAATGAACGATAATCAAGTGGTTATACCATGTTTGACTTCAACATATGTAATCACATGGATAGATTTGTACTTCGAGACAATGGAAATGAAGACCTTGGATACTGTTACATAGATCCAGGTTGCGATGGAGTATTCATGAGTCTGTATTGACACATAGATCCACTGTGTATTCTCGTGGCTATGTTAAAATTTGAGTC
>SNQJ01S0083466.1:5192-23902 GCA_010110895.2 Picea sitchensis | reverse complement strand
TTAAAGATTGCAGCATAGAGACACCAACACACTTCTTGTTTGAGCAAGTGATCACCAGGTTTGGGTGTCCAAGAATTTTGATGGGTGACCAAGGTACTCACTTTATCAACAATACTATCAGGGCTATGACTAAGGAGTTTGAAGTCTATCACCAGAAGATTACACCATACCATCCTCAGGAAAATGGAATAGTAGAAGCCTTCAATAAGATCTTGAAGAATGCTTTGACTAAGATATGTAAAGTCAATAGGGATAATTGGGACTTGAAAATACCAACATTACTATGGGCATACATGACCGCATGTAAGAAGTTGACATGACATACACCATTCAGATTGGTCTATGGGAAGGAAGCAGTGGTACCATTAGAATTACTGGTACCCAGTCTGCGCGTAGCAGCGATTACCAACATGACAAAAAGAGGCGCAATAAAGGAAATGTTAAATCAACTAATGGAGATGGAAGAAGACAAGATCCTAATAGGATTTCACCAGGAAGTGAAGAAAACAAGAGACAAATCCTGGCATGATAGACATATTAAAAAGAAGACTTTCAAGGAAGGAGACCTAGTCTTGCTCTATGACAGTAATTTTTTCCAACATCCTAGTAAATTTAGAATGCATTGGCTAGGGCCATATGAAGTAAATACTGTCACAAATGGGGGACATATACAACTAAAGGATCTGGCAGGAACATAACTCAAGGGAATGATCAACGATAGTTGACTGGAAATGTATAGGGATAATCAAACTCATAACCATTAGAAGTTACAACGCAGTGAGAAATGCATGTATATAGTGTACTATAGTAGAGTTTAGGACATAAAAAGGACAAAAAGAAATAAAAATGAGAAAAATAAGAAAAAAGAAATAGAAAAATAGAAAAGAATGAAAATACAAAAATACTGGGAAACATGGTGCATAGAGATAGTGGACTCAACACGGAAAAAAGAAAAAAAATGTTCACGCAATATATGGCTGGCATAAAGAAAAACACCACGCACTAAGGAAAAATCACAGTAGAAATGCACGGTGCACTCGAAAATTTTAGTGCAACGGAAAAGGGGCCAACGGTTGGAAAAGTGAAAAACAATCCTTAGGGGAAAAATGCGTGAATTGGGGAATTTATGGAATTAAATGAAGCATACTTGAAAAGCTTCAACGCATTAATCAAAACCAGAGAAGCTTCTCCAAGAAGATTCATGACATTCATGACACCCTCTATATAAAGGGGAAATGCAAGAAAAACAAGGTTTATTGTGAAATTGCAACTTCACGAAGCTAGAGAGCACGCAGACGACAGGAAAACATGCTAGTGTAGAGAGAGAACCAGTCGAATTTTATTCTCCAAAGCACAAAGTACTCACTATGGCACCAACAAATATTGGCACACCGAGCCAAACTGCAAGGAAAAACATAATCAATCTCATGACACCACACGAAACTATAGAGGTAGAGAAGGAAATGGAAGAGAGAGAGGGAATTGTTGATGTCGATGCAATTCCCTCCCCACAGAATGAACCAGTGAGTGCCACAATGGTTGAAGAAGAAGAACAAGCCCCAATGATGGTTGACATGGAATTTGATTCGCACACTAGTGCACAGGGCTGCGAAATAGTTGACGCAGGTAACCTAGAGCAACCTGCGAGGGCCGAAGTACCTCAAAGAATGAATGGTGACGCCAATGAGTGGACAGAGGCATGGGCAAGGTCCGTGCAACAGTAGAAAGGGTTGGTTGAAGATATCACCGAGAAGCCAGACTTGGGCGTAGAAGATAGAGAAGTAGAGGTTGGGACCTCTAGCGTTATAGTAATAAGAAAGGGAAAACAACCCATCGCACGGCCCCCTTGCGAGCATTCTAAAGCCCTAATCATATTATCACACATTCCAGAGGGGGTGCAGACCACACCAATGTTATTGGGTTGCATGGAAAAATTAATATATGCAGACCATGACATGTCTGACATTGGAAAATTTCCTGAATTTGCATAGCATGTGTACATGGAGAGCATAGGCACAAGACCCTTTGGAGACCCCATGATGCAGCCAAATCAATGGCCAACAGGCCTAGAAAACACAGGGATCTTCAACCTTGTAGAGATTCCCCACTTTGTAAGGAGGAGAGAAGTGAATAATTGCATCAAGTAGTTGATGGAAGTCCTACATGGAGTATTCCTATGGATGGAGGAACTCGTCTCCATCGACATGGAACTTATTAGATTCATCACAGGTCTTCCCTCAATGGGAGAAATTCCTACGCAGTACCTGGATGACAAAACTAAAGAAAAGGCCCTAGCAGAGGAGATGAAGAAAACATACATGACAGAGAGAGGCTCACGCGGGATCATCATAAAAATAATTAGCAACGCAGCCACCCGGATGGCCATAAAACTCATGGCATGCAAAAGTTTAAGGAAATGCTTCAAGGAGGAGGTCCCTTCAGGGGTTGTCGCAGCTGCAGCACAGTGCACAAATGACACCATGCTCAGCTGGGCCCCATACCTTCTGAACCTATTCCTCGACGACTGCAAGGATGCATAGGACTTGGGAATAGAGTTCCATTATTCATGTCTCATGCTTCTGATATCACTAATTGGGTGGCAGGATCCTTCCTACTCCTACTTTTGTGATAGAGTAGACCGTTGTCGCACAACACGGTATACATCAATGGGGATCACTTCATACCCCAAGAGAATAAGTGGCAATGCAGGTAACTTTGTGCGATACTTCAACGACATCCAGTAGAGCATAGCTAATACATGGAGAATCACTCTGGAGGTTGTCATGCAGTATCAAGGTATAGAAAAATTCATGGTGACATGCCATAACATGTGGATCCAAGCATACAAGGATCCAATGAAGGAATGGTTGCAACTACGGTACTGCATCAAGGAAGAGGAGGTGGAAATGGAAATACACTACCAACAATACGAATGGAAGATCCCAGTCATTACCAAATAAATGGCAAAAGGGAAGGAGATAGACACAGGGTCATATAAGAAACCTACATGACACAATGTTTCACCCAAGAAGCTAACACAATAGGGGAAGCCCAGTTAGAAGCTGATGCATCAGAAGAAGGGGACTGCTCCAAATAAGGATGCACAGACAGGAAAGAAGGACACTGCCCCGAGGAAGGAAACAAAAGGAAGGGGGGACACATCAACACAATAAACCCCTTTGGAAACCACTCCACAGGAAACAGGGCCACCCAAGTGGTCAGTTATACATACAGGGGGGCTGTGCAAGAAGGCCAAGGCTCACAAGAAGCTACTAGAGTACACAATCACTGAGGACAATGCTGAGCTCATCACATAAAGAGTACAAGATCATGTAGCTGAAGAATTTGAAGAGGCCCAACACCAATGAGGGAGAATAAAAAATAAGTTAGCTGACATAAGGCAGGTCCTAGAGAAAATAAAAGCATCAAAAAGACCTAAAAGGGAAACAAAACCCTTCCCCTCAGTGATAGGAGGAGAGGAAAGGACTGCGTCAAGCGAAGAACATACCATCCAAACCCTAGAGTAGGCGATTCCAAGCTTCTAAGTTACATAAGAGATGTTATAGATGGACGAGGCCATATCCCAGACACCACTGAAGGATCTGGCACATGTAAAGTTGGTTCTACTGGAAAGGATACCAATCGAGGCACTGTAGAAACTTCAAGTTAGTGTCGCATAGGAAGTGCAGTCATGCACAAGGACAGATGCACAAAATTGCAGGAATCTAAGAATGGAAAGGATTCCCTAGAAAGGGTAGTCGAGTAGGTGAAGCTTGAAACAAAGGAGGAGAAAGAACACACATATAATCTAGAACAGGGATTAACAATAGTTTATGCTCGCATCCCAGAAAGTGTGCAACCACCATAGAAAAGTGCAGAGGAGAATATCAGTCTGATCTCACAGAAAATTGACCAATACAAGAAATATATTGAGGATCTCAGGGAAAGGCTTAACCCTACGACTCATTGTGAGGTTCGATAGCATAGGAAACAAGAATTTTCACTCCAAATAGTTGAGATGGAGAAACAAGCAAGCACAACAGAAGAGCTGTTCGATAGATCCACGTAGTTATGGACAACATTGGAAGAGGACGAGAAGGTCCAACAGTGGGACCAAGAAGAAGAGACAATCAACAATGCCATACAAGAGCTCAAACAAGGGCATAAAACAATGAGCATCATAGAGCACTTGAAGGGCACTCAAGGTATGAAGAAGTTGCAGTTAGATTTGAAAATCGTGTAGATAAAGAAGTAAGAAATACAAGAAGAACTGGAACCCCTCCAAGAATAAACAACACAGATGATTATGCAATTGGAGGAGGAGAAGACAAGTAGAACACATGTACTAGAAGAGAGCACAACATTGATGCAGGAGGAGATAACAACACAGATAGTGGAGGCGCTGACAAAGAGAGTCGCGCAAATGAAAGGAAAAGGAAAGGAACTAGCAGAAAAGTTCCTTATTTTGGATAGGGCAGGTCAAGGAGTGCACACCACTTGAGCGGCTCAGGACGAGCCACATGTCAGTGTTGGGGGCCTGCTGGGTGTATACCTATTTTTAGGAAAGACCTAATTTTGGAAGGAAAGGCCTAATTTTGGAGAAGAAAAATTGGCAAGAAAAGCAACACGTGCAAGGAAAAGCAACATACAAGGCGAGAAGGTAGTTAGACCTAACCATGTTAGGGTTAGGGTTTTGGACAAAGAATTGTAACAACTATAAGCATGTAAATTAGTATAAATAAGAGCCTAGGAGGTCTAGGTTAAGGTTGTTTAAGAGTTAGTCAATTCGATGCTATTGAGAAGGGAGAGATTGTTGATTGTAATGAGGCTATAGAAGAGTCAAATAGGCTAGATTTTGAGGGTTAGATGACAAAATGAGGATCTTGGTGTGATCTAGTCCACCTCATAGAATGCCTTGAACCTATATATGATTGTAAGGAAATATATGTAATGTGTGCAACACTATATTTTGCAGCAGACCTAATAAAAGAGCAGAGAAGCCAGATCTTTGTGGACGTAGCCCAGGAGGGGGTGAACCATGGTAAAACCTATGCTATATGTGATGGTTAATGCATGTTTACTTCCTTTCAATGATTGATAATATTTACCTTATGTCAATGAGTGATTTATGAATGAATGGTTAAGCTAGATATGTTAGAATGCATGCATGGACTAAGAGATGAATGAATCCTAGGAATAATTGAATGAATAATCATAGTAATGCATGAAGAAGGTAGAATACATCCCCAAATCCCCACTCATTCCTACACTGTAAGCACTTGAGAATTGCAGTCACCCATAATCTATATCAGATGAGATTTCATAGTGCACTCTGTGTGTTGTGTTTCCTTCTGGTTTATCAGGAGGGCCAATAGTTTTAGAGTGTTTTTTTGGAAACTTGTTTATATCTGAACTTGGGTCAGACCAAGAGTAGAAAGGGAGATTTAACCCAACACTAACAATGCTAACACATGATGTTGTTGATATGGGTGAGGTGCAATATCCATCCATGGCCAACATAATTAGAAGTGGAAAAGACATCGTCATTGAAGTCAGTCCAGATTGAGAAGAGGAAGAATAAGGGGTTGGTTCCTTGGGCCTAGTACATGATGATACCATCTTCTACATAGACACCACTATGGTTTACAAGTGGGAGAAGTCTATCAAATGTTTCAATAATATTCATCCTCGTATTTTCTATATGATTACCAAGATCAAGGTGTTTATCAAATGATGAAGCATTCCCACCTACATAAAATAGTCACACACTTTGTTGTGTTCCCATATGTAGAGGCTATCTTCTGGATCATCTATAAGGTAAATGTGGATAAAAATCTAATAAAAGACACCCAAGGAAAGGATATCACATCATTGTAGAATTCAATCTTGCACACATGCTATAAGCTTCCCATAAAATAAATTGAACTTATAGAGGATTGGATGCTATTGTTCCCTCTTGTCTGTAGAGAAGTAATGAAGAAATGGTGGGTCCTAGGGGAAAATTTTAAGGAAAAAGAACTTGGGACTTGTCCCACTATGATGCTAAAGACCCCTTATATATTTGTTGTATCTCTATTGTGAAAAATTTATGGAGAAGAAGATACCATGAAATTCAAAGAATCATGGCTCCTTGTGATGCACATGATCACAACAACATTCCATATATTCAATTGGGCTACCATCCTCTTTTCCACCTTGGATATACCATATCAACATACAAACACGTAGTGCCAAGGAAACACCCTAAATTCCATATTTCATCCTATTTGTTGGACATCATATGTATAATGCATGCTTTCCCAGGCATGGAATGACAATGGTAGTTGAGTGATCCCCCTATTCATGTATATTGCTAGGACTTATGGGAGCACAAATACTACTTTCACTACCATAATATCTATGAGAATTTTATGATTCCTTTTTTCTAGTTTCTCTTTTTTACCCCAACACCATGTATGTGAGAGAAACAAATGCAAGAAGTTGGAAAAATCGGGGACTAGTATGTCTTGGAAAATGGAATATACTTTAGGATTTATGGATCAACCAAACCCCCACACTTGTTGCCAAAGTTTGTACTGATAAGATGGTTCCATAGGAAGTGGCATACCAAACTCTTGTCCATGGAGTCAAAATATCTCTTGCTATGGATAAGAAACTACCATGCCGTCAAATGACTTTATATGTATTATCCTACAATTTAAAAGATGGGAAGGAAGTACAAGACGAAGTAGACATCCTAACAACTTTTTGTTTCAGGGAAGAAATATTCCACATACATGACCCACTAAAAGTTATTAGTTGACATTGTCAAATCTGCAATTATAGATGGCCCTATGAAATTGAATTATGGAAGGAAGAGGAAATGTAAAGAATGGCTACTAACTATGATGAAATCATTTTTAGGATGAGAGACAACTTCCAACAAAATAAATAAAAGTTGGAGAAGGAGAAAGTTGAGAAAGAAGTTGTAGCTAAGGAAACAATTTAAAAGGAACAACTAGAAAATGAAGTTGAAGCATTGAGAATTAAACAAGAACAAGAAGCTTCAACTAAGGTAGTAGTAGAGGTAGAGAAAAATATAAAAGAGCAAGAAGAACATGAAAATATGAGAATAAGAAAAGAGTAAGAGGAGAAATTGAAATGAGACGAAGAAGAAAGAAGAAGAAGATAAGAAGGCTTAGGAGGAGGCTCAAGACACCAATCCTTTGGATACCAAGCCACTTGAATTGAATTTTGGAACCCCCTTGATTGAAGGTCATTTTCCTTTGAGAGAGATGGGATTGGGAGAGTTTACTCCTTCCAAAGAACACAAGGTAGGTAGCCTTAACTCATTCATCTTTGATAAGGATAAAAAGAAAATTGCTAAGCAATCCCTCAAGAAAAATTTCATTCCAGGTGCTCCAATGCTTGCAGTGACTAAAAAAAACACCATTGATTATGGACACCAAGGAATATCCCATAGCTCTAGCCTTAGCAGGAGTGGCATTCATGCAGGCCTTAGAGAAAAATATCAAAGACATGAATAGAGAAATAGAAGAATATAAAGCTAAGATGAAAGATCTTGATGAAGATGTGAGATACCAAAAAGGATATAGAACAAGTATTTTTTAATTCAGAGCCTGTGCCAATGAAGTACAACATGAGTTGAGAAACACCTTAAGATAGTTGTTCACTGATCCAGGAGGATCCAAAACATCGAGAGAGGTCCACAAGGATCCATAAATTCTCAAAATTTAATTATCTCAAATGTTCTAAAAAAGGACTTCATTTCATATATCTCGGAGATATCTTTCCAATGGTGCAAAAATTGCCTCAAACAAAGTTTGTATGCAAACATTATGGCTAGTCAAAGTTTTGGTCAAACTAGGTCAAAGGCCCAAAAAGGGGGGTGACATGTGGCACGTCCATATAGCTGAGTTGGAAAGGTAACATGGAAACCATACAAGCATAGGTGGACCAATCAAACATCGGTGTAGTGAGTCTTTATAGGCTTAGTTGGACCAATGAGAGACTGCCACGTGGCAGTCTCCCATTGGCCTCTAATGGTTATGGCATATTAAAATTTTTGTGGGTCAACATGAGTCGAACTCATAACCTCCTGTCTAGCGTTACCAAAACTTACCAATATACCAAGCCTTATGAATTAACAGTCATGTGGCAAATAATATATTTGAAATGCAGTTAAGGTATGTTCGGTTGGAAAAAGGATGAGGGCTAAGCCCTCGACCCTCAGTTAAGATGGTATCCATTGTAACTGTTCCCTACATTCACGCGAGGCTAAAAGCAAATATTCCAATGGATATAAAAATTTCCAAAGGGGGAGAGGTCCACGGTGGTTGAACCCATGACCTCCGCCCACATAACACAAAGCTTTAACCAATGTGCCATGCATGCCACCTTTGATGGAGATTTTGCGCAATATGGTTTTGGATTGATGACATGATTAACCCAAGGTGCGGACCCCGATTAGGTCCATGGATTATTTAAGGTTGGACACATATATTGAGGTTAGCATGAGGTATGAGCAGACACAGATCCCGAGGCAACACAAATTATGAGGAAGGTATAATGCATTGGTTTGCATGCCAAGGCGGACAAGAGTCATGATGTTATCTTAATTTGCATGCCTTAGAGCACTAGTTCATAACATAGCCTTGTTTATACGCATTTTTCTCATTTTCTCGAGAGGATCATGATGGTAATGTTATTTTTGTGCTAAGATATTGTCTATGAAATTCTTAGTCCAGATTGCCATTTATGAATGCCATAATGTATCGTTTGGTGTGTAAAGAGGGTTAAATTGAGCCAGTTCAAAATATGGTCGAGTTTATACTCCTTTTTCTCAGAATTTCGAGGAGAATTCGATGGTAAACTCTATTTTTGGGTTTGAACAACAAAATTGAAGAATTCCTTTAAATTTGGCTTTGTAAGTCTATTTTCATTGTAATTTTGACATTTGAGAGTATGAAAAGTTGACTCACTTTTTAAAGGGGACTCAGAGACGTAGATCAAATGATATCTTATTGAGTTCTTTTATTTTATGTTGTGTCATATCACATGATTCTGCAAATTATCGTCATCTTCATGACATTTTGGATAAGTTAAGAGATCCAAGGAACATCGCACAAGTTTCAAAAGTGTCCCAGGAGGATTAGAATGGCCTCACAAATGAGAAAGGGCAAAAATTCAAAGTCCTAAAAGCTCAGAGAAATTAGCGTCATCGTGAAGAGCGTGTTGTAATATTTCCTACAACGTAAATGATTCGTCAAATGGATTTACGAATCAAAATATATTCACAATCAAAGTTTTGGTCAACCTAGCCCAATCAACATGGATGAGTCATCATACGTACTGCTAATGTCAGCATCAATACAGATGATTTTAGCGTTCGTACAAGTTATGTGGAACATTAAGAGAGAGACAAGTGTCATGATGACATCATCATGATGATGTGACAACACCAAAGGCTGCCACGTGTCACTCATTTTTGGCATTTTCAAGTCGACATGTCGACCAATGAGAAAGTGCCACATGGTAGTCTGTACAACCATGTGGTGTTCGTACATCCACATGGAAGTCCGTACAACCAGGTGGCATCCGTACACCCACATGACAGGTGATGTGGCATCTGTACATGATGTGGTAGGTGACGTGGCAGGCACAATGGTAGTGATGTCAACATGACATCAGCATGCTAACGTGGCCCAATGACAACGTGCCACGTGGCATGTTGATTCGACACTTTAGGCTGCCAAATGGGCCAATGAAATTGTGACACATGGCACCACCTAGGATCAACTTCATGGTCCTCTCACAGACTGACACATGGCACCATTCGTTGGATGACACATGGCAGGGCACGTAGGTAGATGACTGTACCGATTTTAGCCAATGGATGGTTTTCACGTGGCCCAATAATGGGTTGCCACGTGGAAGCTGTAAAATGATCAATGAGGGATAATAACAAAAATTCCAAATTAAAATAGGGGTTGGCCAACAACCAACCCCCAACCCGCCAAATTTGACAGTTGGTTCCACCAAATCGGGTGGAAAGTCCCCACCAAATCCGGCCAAGTATAACTATTCAGCATTTTCGGTGGACCACAAAGTGTAAACAGTTATAACATACACCAAAACAGGAGGCCCGCGGGCTTGACCCAGGGACCTCCCCAACCAGTTTCTTTTATTACAAATCCACCAACTAAGTGGGATAACCACCCATTTGGTAAACTTCTCCCAAGTATTTTATTAAAAGGTGCTTGTTTGCCAATGCATGAGACAAGAGAGGAGCGTGCACACAGTCCGTACAAGCCATACAATGGTACACATTTCGATGCAATTGAATGTATTAATTGTAGAGTTGCATGCAGATCGAGACAAAGGTCCAGAGGAGGCCTGAAGGTGATAGTGTCTGATGGAGACGATTTGACAGTCTTTTTTGGGTAATTCGACGACGCGAATCCAATGGAGATGTTTGTTTCAGTAGCAGAGACTCTGATCATCAGGCTAAATTCTAGAAGATCTAATGTAAGCATGATTTTTATTATGTTGTTTTCTCATTGAATGTTGCAACATAGTATGCTTGTTACAGGTCTGAAGGAGCATGGGGAGGCTGCAACAAGGAAGCAAGATCAACTTATTCCTTTTATTTCTTCATTTTTTCTCTTCTTACACATAAAACAAATAAGCTACCTGTGACAAAGAATTTGTGGCACTTGGATGATAAGTGGCCAACGAAGCAGTCATGAATCTCGTAGTTTTAGGATATTTATATGGGCTGCATATATGATTGGATCTGAGCAACAGATCTAAGGCATTTTATGGCTCCATGATGATGGGGGTCATTTATTATTCTTCCTCTTTTTTTTGTATTGAGTATGTGGGAATGATGTCCATGTCAGCATCATGGATGCCTCATGAGCATGAGAACTTGTGAAGCTTGTAAACATTCCTAATCACATTACGATCTCTTGTTGTCGTCACCGAAAAGGGACTTTGTCTTTATAACTTGTAAAGGAGAGACATCATTACAATGAGGAGAATAAAGAGGTCAAGATTTGGAGCGTGACCCGAAGATGTATCCCACATCGGGTGAACTCCGTTATCAAGGGAAGTGTCATATCTATTATGTGTATTATGTTCTTATGTTTCTTTTCATGAATTTTCGCACATAGAATATTAAATGCAAGCATGACATATAACACATAAGGAAGCTAAAGAGAGGCTTTTATTCACTTTGGATTCAAGTCTATAAGGACTTCAACTATACCTTTAATTGAAATCCTCTCAAGTAAAATGATCTATAACTCATCCTTTGGAGGAGTGACAAGATCAAACAATTATTGGAAACTAATCACCCCCCGAGTTCATATCAAGTGGTATCAAAGAAGGCTTGATACCGATTGCAGGTGTCGAAGCTGAGAATGGCAAGATCGCCAAAACAGTTGTGGTTCGATGAGATTCAAGAGCTCAAACAAATCCTTCAATAAGAGAATGATGGATTGAAGACATTGTTGCATGTTGCAGAGGAAGAGAACCAAAGGTTGCAAGAGCAGTTGCAAGCCATGAAGATGCAGACAAGGGAAGGATCTACGAATGAGACGGTGACAAGACCATTTTGTGACCATGGAAACTTCATCAGTTATGGGTTTGAACATGATAGTGTAAATGCATGCACACTTTGTCAAGCAAGTGAAGATGACATCTAGGCATCCAAAAACCAAGGAGGATTCCTAGAAGCATCATCCACTGATCCTTCCCACCAGGAACAACTGAACACATCTTGAGAAGAAGACCAAGCTTCCCTGCTTGGGATGGAGGTAAATAAACCATGTATATTTCCTTTCTTGATTAATGTTGATGACTCTTTTAAAGTCCTTGAACAACATGCTTCATGAATCGACTTAAAGTTTATGGGAAAAATGGGATACGAAGGAGGAGACCTTGGAGCCAATCGCCAAGGTATTGTGGATCCCATCGAGGTAGTGGTTTGGCCTCAATATGATGGGATAGGTTATGTTCCAAAGGATGTTGGAGAAATATCCAAAACCATTCAGGAAGAAGACCCCAGGACAGTCATTGAGACTCCATAAGTCAATAGTTCAGTAGGAGATGAAATTGATTCAATGCAGGCCGAGAGCACAACTTCTCATGATAAAAGATTCGAGACATCTCCAGGGAGAGATGACAATCAAAATGAAATATCCGAGGGTAACTCTTTTTTCTAGTTTGATTCCAGAGACAACTCACTGAGGTATAAGAAATATCGAAAATCTAAAATTCCACTTGATTATAAGCGTGTTAATAATATACAACAGAGCTTGTGACATCAAAGACCATGCACTTTTTATGGATTGAATAACCACGCAGTGTCCCATTATTGGAAGAGAAAATCCTTGTATAGGAAGGTTATGGAAACCAGGAAAAAGACAAGAATATAATATCACTCTCCACACACAAAAATGAGCAGGGGAAATACACCTTTGAAGGAGAAAGGCTACTGCAGCCATTGTAGCAGAGGTGGACATGATGAGGCCACCTTTTGGGCCTTGCATCTAGATCTACATCCAAAGAGGAACAAGAAGACCAGGCAGACACCTCTGAGGGAGACAACCAATCAGGCAATGCTACAGGGAAATCCGCCACCATGAGGAAACCAACTATGAGAGAAAGGAAAACTCGGTAAAGAGAAACTATTCGACATAATGACTGAATGAATGGGGAAAATCCTTGAGTTAGCCGAGAGTGGACATATTTGTAAATCACATGTTGTGATTCAGACCCCATAGCAGGGAATTGTGTAAAAGTGATAATTGTTTCATATCATTCTTTTTCCTACACATGTTGATATTTTAGGCCTTGTGAGGTAGTTTGGGTATGGTTTTTCTTGTTGTAAGTCCAATGGACATTAAAGTAATGTAAAGACTTTTGGGGACCAAAATTCCTTTCAGTTGGGAGACGTGATCCGAAAGGATCCAGGGAACATCATAGAAGTTTCAGAAGTGTCCTAAGAGGCTCAGAATGGCCTCAAAAAATGATAAAGGGAAAAAATTCAAAGTCCTAAAAACTTAGAGAAAGCAACATCATCGTGAAGAGCACATCATAATATTTCCAACGACGTAAACGGTTCGTCAAACGAAGTTATAGATCAAAAGATATTCGTAGTCAAATTTTGGTCAACCTAGCCGAGTCAACAGGGATGAGTCAACATCCGTACTATTGACGTCAACATCAGTATGAATGACGTCGGTGTCCTTAAAAGTTACGTGGCACAGTTAGAGAGAGACATGTATCATGATGATGTGGAAGCACCAGAGGCTGCCACATGTCACTCATTTTTGGAATTTTCAAGTCGACATGTGGAACAATGAGAAAGTGCCACGTGGTAGTTTGTACAACCACATGGCAGGTGACGTGGAATTTGTACAGGACGTGNAAGGGAAAAAATTCAAAGTCCTAAAAACTTAGAGAAAGCAACATCATCGTGAAGAGCACATCATAATATTTCCAACGACGTAAACGGTTCGTCAAACGAAGTTATAGATCAAAATATATTCGTAGTCAAATTTTGGTCAACCTAGCCGAGTCAACAGGGATGAGTCAACATCCGTACTATTGACGTCAACATCAGTATGAATGACGTCGGTGTCCTTAAAATTTACGTGGCACAGTTAGAGAGAGACATGTGTCATGATGATGTGGAAGCACCAGAGGCTGCCACATGTCACTCATTTTTGGAATTTTCAAGTCGACATGTGGAACAATGAGAAAGTGCCACGTGGTAGTTTGTACAACCACATGGCAGGTGACGTGGAATTTGTACAGGACGTGGCAGGCACAGTGGCAGTGATGTCAGTATGACATCAACATGCCGATGTTTCCCAATGACATCATGCCACATGGCATGTTGATTCGACACTTTGGGCCGCCAAATGGGCCAATGAAATTGTGACACATTGCACCTCCAGGTGACACCACATGGCACCACCCAGGAAAAGCCACATGGTCCTCTCGCAGACTGAAGCATGGCGCCATTCGTTGGACGACACGTGGTAGGGGAACCTAAGCAGATGACTGTACCGGTTTTAGCCAATGGATGGTCACCACGTGGCCCAGTCATGGGCTACCATGTGGCAATTGGAAAATGGTCAATGAGGGCTAATAACCAAAATTCCAAATTAAAATAGGGGTTGGCCGATGGCCAACCCCCAACCCGCCAAATTTAACAGTCGGTTCCACCAAATCGGGTGGCAAGTCCCCACCAAATCTGGAAAGGTATAACTATTCGACATTTTCAGCGGACCCCAAAGTGTAAATGGTTATATCATACACCAAAATGGGAGGCATGCGGGCTTGATCCCGAGACCTCCCCAACCACTTGCTTTTATTACAAATATGCCAACCAAGTGGGCTAACCACCCATTTGGTAAACTCCGCCCAAGTATTTTATTAAAAGGTGTTTGTTCGCCAATGCACGTGATAGGAGAGGAGCACGTGCCCAATCTGTACAGGCCATATGACGATATATATTCTGATGCAATTGAATGTATTAATTGTAGAGTTGCACGTAGATCGAGATAGAGGTCCAGAGGAGGCCTAGAGGTGACAATGTTCGATGGAGATGATTTGACAGTCATTTTTGGGTAATTCAATGACATGAATCCAATGACGATGTTTGTTTCGGCAGTAGAGACTCCAATCAATAGGCTAAATTCTAGAAGAGCTAATGTAAGCATGCTTTTTATTATGTTGTTTTCTCATTGAATATTGCAGCATAGTATGCTTATTACAGGTCTGAAGGAGCATGGAGAGGCTGCAACAAGGCAACAAGATCAACTCATTCCTTCTATTTCTTCCTTTCTTCTCTTCTTACACATAAATAAAATCATCTACATGTGACAGATAATTTGAGTCACTTGGATGATAAGTGGCCAACGAAGCAGTCAAGAATCTCGTAGTTTTGGTATCTTTGTATGGGTTGCATATATGCTTGGATATGAGCAACAGATCTAAGGAATTTAATTAATCCATGATGATGGGGGTCATTTATTATTCTTCCTCTTTTTATGTATTGAGTATGTGGGAATGATGTCCATGTCAGCATCATGGATGCCTCATGAGCATGAGAACTTGTGAAGCTTGTAAGCATTCCTAATCACATTACGATCTCTTGTTGTTGTCACCAAAAAGAGACTTTGGTCTTACAACTTATAAAGGAGATACATCGTTACAGTGAGGAGAATAAAGCGGTCAAGCTTGGGAGCATGACTTGGAGACGTAGCCCACATCGAGTGAACTCTGTTATCAAGGGAAGTGTCATATCTATTATGTGTATTATTTTCTTATGTTGCTTTTCATTAATTTCCACACATAGAATATTAAATGCAAGCATGACATATAACACATAAGGAAGATAAAGAGAGGCTTTTATTCACTTTGGATTCAAGTCTATAAAGACTTCAACTATACCTTTAATTGAAATCTGCTCAAGTAAAATGATCTATAACTGACCCTTTGGAGGAGTGACAATATAAAACAATTATTGGAAACTAATCACCCCCCGAGTTCAGATCATTTTTCATGAAGTTTTGGAAAAGTAAAGATTCACACAAGTTATGCAAATATTTCAAATACGATCAAGAATTATTCTAAATCAAGTTAGATGTTAAGATGTGTGTTGTAAAGAAATAATTAGCATCCAAGTATTTTCAGATCATACACCAATCTGAAAGATTTATAGGATTTGTCTATGTAGTTGTTAGCACTATTATACAAGGCCAAAACAAAAAATGTAGAGATGCAAAAAAGTCACGTAGGAATGGATAATATGAAAAGGTGGTGAGAAAAGAACCCATACACAACTCATGACCTCCCAAGAATGCTAGAAAAATAAAATAAACTGAATTATGAAGCACTCACTAACTGTTAGAGAGAAGGAGAGAAAATGGAAAATGATATATTGGATCTATTAGGAAACTGCGCATGCATTCATACTATTTCAGAAAAATTGATCGAAAGATGGAAGTTGCCTAAAATTGGATATCTAGGCCAACCAAGACTAGCAAAGTAAATCCTTACTGAATTAGAAGAAACTTTGCATTCAATATTAATATCCATGGTGTTGGCTCAATCAATCACCAAGGCAAAGTTAAAGGAACACATAACAACACATTCTAAGGATATTAAGTTAATAAGTTATTTTTTGGTCACACTAAAAGAATATATGGACATCGTGTCCCAAGATGCAGCCACGTATGAGGTCACATTAGAATATTTTCTCTTTAGAATAGTAATACGAATTGCTTCTTATCATGAAGTGTGGACTGCATACTTTAAGGATAAAGTTGAGGAATGATTGCAATATTTTTTTTCAGCATGATGTATTAAGTTAAGAAAAAGACAAACTAGAGAAGTCCAAGAGTTATAATTGCCAATGGGAAGTCAAGAAGTCCTAAGAAATAATTATAACTCATTGGATATATGTGTACATGAGTACCTAGTTGAAACGTCTCTTACTTTTTATAACTTTTGAGACTATTCTGAAATTTTTAATGAGAAAAATACCTTAGGGCCATTTTGTGAAATATTTTCCATCATTTGTATTGCCATCTTCATTGTTGCAAGTTTGTACTATTAATTTGATAGACCATTCTTCTATGAGTTTATAGCTTTGCATTCTATTATTTTTTTGATATTGTTGTTCTGAGTTGCGAAATAAATGGTTGTGAATAAGATTTATATTCCAAACTAATCCTTGCACTTGTACTATTCATTTATTACGAGTTTCTACTTTTCTTTAACAACTAACTACTTTTCTTTAACAACTAATTGTTTATGAAGTGTAAGCATGAATTTGTGGTTTAACTATCTATTTACTTGGTCAGTTTGCTCCTAACCAAGATAGGTTAGTATAATTTTTATTTTAGTACTTAGATTAGTTCACAKTCCACACTGCGCTTTTCATTTCAACCACCCCATACCCATTCATTTCAGATGTTGTTCTTGATTTTATACTTAAGGMTTCAAAKTATAATGTCAAGGCATCAAGAAATAAAGGAAGTTTTAATGTTTGTGTTTTCTACCTATGTTATGTGAGAAAAATTCCTAAAAATGAATTAACAACATAACAACTCAGAGGTTTTCTTTTGTGTCTGAGTTAAAATTAAAAGCATTGGGTGTAATGAGAGAAAAACATAAATTTGTTAGACAAAGCAAGGCATTTATTACCGAAGAATCTTACTTCGCTACAGAAGAAGAAAATAGATGATATAACCTTAAATGAAGCATAAAATGTAGCAATCCAATTAACTCACGGGTCTTGTATTTACTAACGGTAAAACAAAGGAAAAGTTGTGCGCTATTAAATTACTAAATGAAATGTAACCACAGTAGATGTTGTACTAAATTGCGATCAAGCATTCATCAAGGAGATATATAAAAAGATACTGGAATGTGGAAAGACAGAAGAACACATAACTCAAATGAACGAAATGTGGATTCTCTGATCTGTATTTGTATTAATCCTCAATGAGGAGAGCTTTCTCAACTACATATGGCAAAAATCCAACCTATATTTAGTCTTTTGAAAATATATTTATATAAGAGGTTCTCAACCCTAGGCGGTTGGAATTCTCGTTGTTCCTAGATAATAATGGTTACAAAATGAAAACATGAATCATTTCATTTGGTTCTTCTCTATCTCTTTCTCATACAGGTAGAAACATATATGTACATGTTACTTCATTGATTCTTTGAAGTACTCCCTTTTCCTCTTTCAAGACATTCGACAGACCTGCTTAGAAATTGCACTACTAATCTAGAAGGTTATGTCACATATTTTGCCTAAAAAAGATACAACTTCTTTTGTAATTGTGGCAACCTGTCTTCTATAATTTTATCTTCAGAAGTCATTGACTGTAACTGCAAATTTGTCTTTACCAACCATCTATCTATTTGAGCGATGTCAACTTGCTTTAGCTGTGAAATTTCAGCCTGAGCTTCCTCTAAGATTTCTTTGATGTCAAGTTAATGCTTTACAATATTGATTTGTCCTAGTATTTCAGAACCATCATCCTTTCCGAGGCCTAGTGATTCTTTATTAAGCAAATGAAAAACCTCTTCACAATCCTCTTTTATTTCCTTGGTCGTTCTTTTACTCTTGGCTATATTGGCCTCCCATGTATTTAATATTATATCACCTCTGACATGCTCTGCAATAGTTAATTTGGGAGTTACAAATATTTCTTCTCTAGCCGATGACACAACCGCTTCTTGAAAAGTGGTGCGGGCTGCAATTGCCTCTCTTTCTATGAAACCAATATTATCCAATGATTGGTTAATTTCTCGAAAAATGATTTTGGATGATTTCTACCTTATAAAAAAGGATATGTTGTGCTATTTCTAGTTTCTTTATCACTTCCAAAGCTTGATATTGAAATACTGCTATATCCACAACCATTTCTCAGTGGAACTGACCTTTTCTTGTAATTGTTTTACCAACTCATCTTTCTAGATAGTCCATCTTTCGCTCACTTTCATATTCTTATGCATCTCATCAAGACTAGACTTGAGCAGTTGGATTTCTTGTTTATCACTAGATCTAGCCTGTTCCAACCCTTTATTGATTTCATCTCTGGCATTATTTTATGTAGTCCTTATTTGATTTTGCAATGGACTTATCATCTGATTCTTCTGCTTCAGTTTTTCTTTTA
>SNQJ01S0083465.1:66251-78125 GCA_010110895.2 Picea sitchensis | reverse complement strand
CTCTATCTCTCCTCTCTTTCTTCCCTACATCTACCACCTCTTTCTCTCTCTCCTAATTGTTATTCTCACTCGCACTCTCTCTCTGACCCTCTTTCTCTCTCCCTCCTAGACCTTCTCTCTTTTCCACTAGTTATAACAACCTCTCTCTCTTTCCATCTCATTCTCAACCTCTCCTCTAATATTGTTTTCTTTATCCATCCTCCACTTATCTCCATTATCCCTCTCTCTCTACCCCCACCATATTTTTCTCCATCTCACTATTGACCTCTCTTTTTATCTACCCCACTTCTCTCTTTACCTCTTTCATCTAACCCTCCTTCTCTCGCCCACCATGTTCCCCTTCCTTTCTCTTCCCCACTCTCCCCCCTTTCTCTCTTTTCCTCTATTTACATTTGTTCCCTCTCTCTGTCTCTCTACCCCCCTTTATGTCCCCCTCACTCTCACACACTCTCTTGTTCTTCCTCTCCCCCCCCAACACTCGTTATTCCTCTCTCTCCATGCCCCCTCTCTATCTTCCTCTCTTCCCCCCCAGATTGTCTTTGTTCCTATCTCTCCAACCCCCCTCTCTGACTCTCACACTCTCATACGCTCTCTCTCTACCCCCACTCTATGTATTCCTCTCTCTCCATCTAAGAATATATTACACTATAGAAAGTTTGTTACATCACAAGTAAAGAAATGGCCTTGACCTGAACATGTCAAGACCTATACCTAGACCTAGACCTAAACCTAGACACAACAAGACCTAGACATGGAAATGTATGGCAAGACCTAGAACTAGACCTCGAGTATAGACCATGACTTATAACATAGACCATGACCTATACCTATACAATGACCATGACATATACCAAGAGTTATACCTAGACCATGACCTAGACCATGACATAGACCTAGAGCTAGAGCTACACCATGACCGACACCTATACTATGACCATATACATGGAAATGACCTATATCATGAAATATAGTGTGACCTAGACAATGACCTAGACCCCATAGTTCCATCTAAGCCTATTCATAACCTATACTAGACCCTTAACCCCCTCCATGCTCGACCCCTAAGTGCACTATGCATATACCTTTTGTTAAAGTCCCCACAACCCTTGTACCTACATCTTGGTGCTCTAACTATTGCTCCATGATTTAAAAAAAAATTAATCCTATGCCCTTAGGTTGGAAATTCATCCTTTCCCAACAGTAACATATGCACATTCCTATAATGTGCATGCACTAAAGCACATTATTGTTCTAAGAAAAAACACACATTCCTACCAACAAGTTTTATGTGCCAAGCACACTCCTCAACCTCTTCTATCTCAAAGGGAGCGCATGGAATGGTATGGGAACTCAAGGAAAGGTAAGGCATGGCATGGAATGACATGGAAAAAAAAGGCAAGGAAAGACACAAAAAATCGAGGTGTGTTCCAATAATTTTGTTAAAAATGAAAAAATGGTAGGGATGTGACTCGAAGTGTGGGATGAAGAATTATGTTCCTAAAATAAAAATTAAATTAATTTGAATTTTCACGAGTGGATGACGAAAGAACTTGAAAGAAAATAGGGAAGAGCATAAAGAAGAAAATGGCAGAGATGAGTGGAGATAAGAGCATTGGTTCTTTGGTCTAGGAGAAAGAGAGGAGAAAGACAATCGACCAGAGAGGAGAATAGAGTTCTCGTTCACTAGGTGGTGAAGGTAGATAGGTATCATAATTTTTTTTATTTCTTGATAAATTATTTTACTATAAATATGAGTGAGTTATATTTATGATTTCATTTGTAGATGTCAAACAAATACAAATGTAGATTCGCTTGTAATGTGAGTGTTAAGTTTTTCTTCTTCTTCCAATGAAGTACTTATATAAGGGAATCCATAGGTTGTACAGTAGCAAGGAGATAATTTATGTGTGTCGCACCAATGAAACCCACAAATATAAGTAAAAACACATTTTTTTAAGTGATCCCAATGAGGGAACTTGGGATTTCAATTTACAAGTCAGGGACAAGGGTTATTCCATCTCACAATGCAAATGATGTGGAAAATTGTGGTATAACAAATGCTCCCTTATCATGTGTGAGGTTAGAAGGGAAATTGATAGCCGAAATACATTATACTCTAAGAGGAAAGGATGAATGAAAGTAGATCCAAATGAATTCTCCCGAATGGTTGATACAAGAACAAGAACCATCAACAGAGATCAAGTAAGAGTATTCTCTATCCCAAGTCATTCATACCCATGCTTAGGAGTGATGTAAGCATGGCCATCAAATAAAATATACTGAAGATCCATGACATATATGAAAGTATGACTAATGTCCATGGCCAATAACTATTCATAGTGGATCCATGTGATATGTATGAAGTAGTAAGCATGGCCATGAGGAATACAAAGTGGATCCATGTGAAAGTAGATCATAGCCACAAATAGATACACAATGGAGATATGTCTCAAAATAAAAAACTTAGGATATCTAGGGCCAATGGTGTGAACAAATTGATCCTTTGCAAGTACCAATGTCTATGGGGTGGTACAATATATGTTGGGTAATAGCACAAAATATTTTATGCTTGTACTTCACCTAAAGTCTTCAAAATGATATGCCATGGTACGAGTCTAGACTATGTGAATAGATGTGTTGGGATAAAAAGAAAAGAGACGCCATTTTATTATTGGTCATTGACTGTTAACAAACGCAAGACAACCCATCGATGATGATAATGGGTATCAAGGTACCATGGTACAATATAACAAGTGTGAATAAATGAGATAATTTCGATCACCTGGTAGAATATATCGAGCAAAGGACATTGATGTATTCTTATTGTCGATAGTGAGGGAACCTACCACTGATGAATGCAAGCCCAAACATACCAAAGATGAATCTAGATCCCTATCCCATAGAAAGATATGTTGAATTCAATAGGAAGAGATCTGAAGGAAAGAAGGTGTTAATGCATTCTCCATCATCCATCACGAGGGGTAGAAGAAGTCCAAATATTTGGAAGGACTTGGATGAATAAATTTTAAGGACCACAACGAGGTACGACACCGTCATGCACTAGATGGAAATAGTGCACCAAAAAAACTCTTTGAATAGTATACAATGATGAAGACTACTGAAAAATATGAGGAATCCATCAATGGGGTCAAATGGAAACCAAAGTACCACATGAATCCATATGTGTGATGATTGTTGTTGATGTCGAACACAAGGGAAACCACTTAGTCGATGACCAATTATGGTTGGTCATATGTTGATTACAAGGTCACCTATCAATAATGGAAATAGGCCCAGAGTGATACTATAGGTCATACTCTGAGAGAAATGTGTCAGAGTCGATAAGAAAAGACCCAGTAGCTAGAAGTCAATGAGGACCTTATGTACTAGAATGATTAAGATACATAGATACATGTGATAATGATATGGACTTGACAGACTCAAGAAGGCCGACTTGAAAGATCAGATACTTACTACAGAATGGTCGACTCACGCTGAAAATTCGATTGAACAAAAAAATGACACATTATGTGACTTAGAGATCATGTATGTAAAATATGATACATTTATGATGTAGGGGGAATCCACAAACTCTCCATATGGTTGGAAGAATAACCAATCGAGGTATATTATTTTCAACAACAAGAAAGAGTATTTTAAAGCCATACTAAACCCAAAATATTGAGATATTGATTCAATATTATGCTTTGTTCAAGGGGGACAACACTCCTACCAACAAAAGAGATAGATGCTTTCCCCCTTTTTTTGGTTTTGTCTTTTTCATAGTATTAAATATTGAAAAGTAATAAAATAATTCTCTAGTATAGTGGAGGAAATGAGTGTCACAGACAAGAAAACTAGTTCCAAGGTGCAAGGAACATACCTATGCTCGATGCAAGGAATCATGTGCAGGATAAGGACACTCGGGGTATGTTTCCTCCAGGGTTAAGGTTTCGAGTAGAAAAGGAGTAAACTCCAAGGCTGACAAATGGTAGGAATGCATAGTCCATTGGTTCATCAAGAGAAGGTTGAAGCTGACATTAGGCATAAAAGTGTGAGTGGTTAAAATGTAATGCAATTTCAACACAACAAAGTTTGGAATCCCTCGAAGGTGAGTTAGCAGGAAAAATATTGAGAGGAATTCATGAATCTTCCACACAAATACATGGAGGGGATAAAGAGGTATTTTGAGCCTATGGAGAAATTGTGGCATGGGTGTAAGAATTCTAGCGAAGTACTAACTAAGACACCCATGGAGATGTAAGGTCTACCATCCATAAGAGACACTTTTAAGTAGCTCGAAAGGTATGATGTCACTAATGAATGAGGTTGAACCTATGTAAAATATGTTTTCGATACATACAGATGCATTGTTCAAGAGATATGCGGCCTACACTATATGCTACTAAGGAATAAAATATATGTTGACGAGTCAGAAGAATTTAATGTGGGGAGTCCCTTAGGTAATAGCCAAAACAATATTGAGTAATAAGAATGAAGTTCAAATCTAATGTCATGGTGGGACTAAATAGGACTCCCAAGCCTAATGAAACTTGCAGCATGAGTGCTAGAATACAAAAAGGGGTTCTAGTCTAGTGCACACATCGAAGGTAGGCTCTACCATCAATGAGATGGCATTTTTAGCAGAGAGAAAGGGTTATGTCGCAATTTAATGGGATCCACCCTGGTTTAAGGTAGTAATGGAAACTGGTAATGAAACTGTTGAATTTGTGTGAGACCTACTCTAAATTCCAGTTATACAAAAGTATCACCTTCCAAAGTCTTTAAAAAGACTCAATCAATCAATAAAATTACAAAAAGTACCTGAAATAAATCTCTATAAATTTCCATGGCAACCAAAAAAATACAATATAGCCTAAAATTAGTTCAATTTATGGAAAAATAACAAACTATGGAAAGAGGGTTTTCAAAAATTTATATAAATAAGGAAATCTTTACCATTTTACCATATCATTTTTAACATTTGAACTAAAATTAACCAAATTTGAAGAAACCCTTATACCTTCACTTGGAAATTGCAGGAGCTTAGAGAAACTAAAACATAAACGATTTGGACCAAGTAAGTTCTTAAACCATTCATTTCATCTTCATCCATTTAACTTTTAATTTTTATGAAAAATTGAGGGATAACCCTCTCTTTTTCCTCGTGACTCTGCGCATTTGTGGTTTTCCTCAAAGGGTCGACTTTGCACATCTGTGTTTTGCCTCAAAGGGTTGAATCTACACATTTGTTGCTTGCCTCAAAGGGTCCTATGGATGTCCACGCTTGGTAGAAACACCAGTCACAGATATTCGTGACTATTATAAAATGAACCCACAGATGCCCAAAATCCTTTTGAAAAAATAAAAGTTTAACTCTCTTTATTTTGGATTTTTAGTAGGATGTTTGTTCATTGAAGAGAGCGTGAGCAAGAGGAAGTTGATGATGCATTATTTCATGATGATAATGCCAAAGAAGATCTTTGGCAATGTTCCATGTATAATTTTTTCCAAATCGATGGCATGCGAGCTCAAAAGAAATTACTAAATCTCCTTACTCATTACCAACATCCTGATGCAAAGGCATTCATGCTTGGTCAAAATTCCTTGACGATCACCATTGAGGACATATACTTCATTACTGGTTGGTCTCATAGAGGTGAAGTTCCCAACTTCACAACCCATGGAGGAGTTTTATGGACCATTAATGATTAGATAAATTAATACTACCAAGATGGAACAGTGAAGACAAGCTCACAAGTGCCTATCAAGCATATCACCAATTTGAGTCTAAAGGTGATATTACATACCATATTGTGCATCATGGGATATAACTCTTTTCACTTGGCTTCTCTCTCCCAAATGAAACATGGGGTTGAGGGCTTAGTACCCACAATGTTTGATTGGAGCACTACGATGCGTTCTTGCATGAAAACGCAGCTCATTGATTTCAAGTTACGAAAGAACAAGAATGTTGGGTTTGGAAGCATCCTCCTTACATTATTTTTTGAGAGGGTGCCAATGTTGAGCCCAAGATGTCATATCATAGGACACTTACAACCATGGCCCATGATGGTACGATGGACTGAGTTGTTGTCCCACTTAGGAGGAATCCAATTATCCAACCGTTATGGTGATGACTTATTTTCTTGGTGGGAGCATTAAGTTCTCTTTATCGAGGATTGCATGTATACCGAGATTGAATTTTCAAGAGATATTGATGTCATAATTCCTCTTGGTGACGAGCTTCAGGACATAGGTAAACTTTATTTTAATTCATTTTATTTTTTCTTTTTGGATTATATTCTATATACATATGAAGGGGAAATCATATTATTTTTTGTGAGCTCCATAATATTAACACGTTCTCTTTAAATGTTCATATAGAGAACCAGTGAGACAAGCATGCATTCCATGACATAGTAGTTGAGGGAGAGAGGAATTAGGTCCCAACGATGATGCAACAAGGACCTTACAGAGCTTGGGAAAGAATCTGGAGGCATTGGAATGATCCATTTCGATGGATAGTATAGACGACCGATGCAAATTCATGTAGTAGGAGCACCCCAAACATGGGTCAATTTGTTTCAACATTTAGAAAATGTCATACGTTTCTATGGTAGAGTTCGCCAGCCTCCGGCCTAGACTGTTATGTGCTGAGATCACTATTTTTTATTAGTATGTATTCATGGATAGTAATCCAAATTTTGTACTATGGACCTCCTTTTGGACACACACACACACACACACATATCCATATATCTTTTTGTGCATTATATTTATATTCTACCTACAAATGATTGAATATTTACATGTGTAAAATGTGTGTGCTCATATTATGAATGTGACAAATGCAAATCTAAAATGTAATTAGCATTGCATTCATTACTATATTATCTCTCCTAGGTGTTGTTGGGGAAAAACACCATATGGACTAGCAAATAGAGTTCAGACTTTGCATGCAGATATGACCGAATAAAAATTACTTTCTACCTTCATCCCTAGATTTAAATCCCATTTTCTTAGTAAATGCATGGAAAGATCAACCTACCTCGTTACCGACATTTTATGTCGATCCTCTTTTGTGCTTGATTATTTGTTCGCAATACTCCTTCCAAAGATGACCTGCATTCAAGACTAGCAACAACTATGGATGCATACTACTTATATACTAATGGGTTAGAAATCAAACATAAACTAATCAAACCATAAAAATTTCATGAATTGGGACGGGAAAATCATTCTCTTTATTACTTAAAATGAGTCTACTTACAAAAGTTGAGACCAACCACCACTCCTTGAACCTGATCCTCGGCTCCTCTTCTTCTGTCCTTCAACTGCTTTGCTTTAAATCTCCTTTGGCATTAGGAAAGGCTAAAGGGTTGGGACAATGGGAATATGTAAATGGGCAGAGTTTCTTTTCTATATTCTTCCCCCTCCAAATGGTACCCCTACCACTTCTTTTATAGGCTAGAAGGAGCTAGGTATTTGGATGACCCCTCGGCCATGCATGGCCAGGAGTTTCAGTTAACTCACCCATAGTTTTTTGTTCCATCAACAATTTTCCTTTTTTCATGTTTTTGTCGATCCACGCGGGTTGTTTTGGGTCAGATAGCATGCACATGCATGCAGTAATGAGTTAGGGTGCGTGGGACTTTATTCAAGAGGATTTTCAAAGAGTTGTTCAATGTTTTGGCAAAGAAGGGATATGAGTTGGGATGATGCCAGGTAAGCATGTGTGGTGAAATTTAGGGTTATAACAGATGCCCCCTAATGTGTGAGATCAGAAGAGCATATGATGGCTGAAATACATTACCAATATTTACTGATGTGCCGAACGATTGAGCCCAAAGATGAGGAACCAGGAGGTGCCATCTGCAAAATAACAAATGTCTCACTGAGGCGGGCATACCCATGCTCGGGATAAAATAGAACCATGGCTACCAATCAAATACACTGTAGATCCATGTCAAATAACTATAAAGAGTAGCCGCAAACAATACACAACAGAGCTACATCTCGAAATCAGAAAGATATACATATAGAGTATCCATCTTCCAGAAGTTGATTCAGCCTGATGGCTGGAGATGAGATCTTCAGAGCTCGAGAAAAAACTTCAAAATATTCAAAAACTCGGGTAGGAGTGTAATATGGGTGTACGACTGCACTACCTAAAGGTCTTTGACAGCTCATTGGTCATGGACTTGATAATCTTGATGATCAGACTGAAGGCTTCAGTGATTTCAAACAAGGACTTGATTGGACGTTCAGGATGGCCGGGTATGAAAACAAGAGACATATTGCAGAGGGGCCGACTTAGGCTTAGTGACAAACTTCCCTTGGACAATAGCACGACAAGTGATGAGACTTAGGCAGCATGTATGTTAATCATAAGTCTACGAAGCAGGTGGCAATGCAAACTCTCCATATGTTTGGAAGAATAACCAAACAGTGGAGGACACAACTCTATATAGCGATAAATGCTTCCTAAGGTCGTACTACATCCCATATTCTGATGAACAAATAGACAGATGTGCTTTATCCAAGGGTGACTCATTATGCTCCCAATAAAGAAAATACTTTTCCCTTCCTCTTTTTGGGGTATATTTGATTTTTTTGTTCTTTTCGATAATTGTGGAAAAAAGAATAAAGGAAGATTACGTTACAATGGAGGAACGAGTATTGCAAACTTACAAGTTCAAGGCACAAGGACAAGACTGATGTTCTAGTAAAGTGATACTCAAGAAAAAATACTCTGGCGGCCAAAGGTTTTAAGACGCAGAAGCAAACTGTCACAAGGCTGGTGTATAAGGTATGCAAATGCAGTTAATAAAACAGACAATGTTAACATCCTTCGATGTAAGTTTAATGAGCCTAGAGAAGGTAAGATTGGTGGTTTTTCATATTTAGAGAGTCTGAAAAAACATAAATGGAGACTCCATTTGGATACCTTTTTCGAACATAGTCTAGTCGGTTCGAAAAAGGGTAAACTAGCACCGATTAGACGTCGATTCAAAACCATTTTAACGAGTGTGACAAGGACAAGATCACTCCGCCATTTTTTCATTTTTAAGGAGTCTGAAAAAAGATTAACTATGGACTCTGTTAGGAATATTCTTCTGGACCAATTTAACGAGTCTGAAATAATAAGGTCACTCGATGATCTTTTCAATTTTAGGGAGTCTGAAAATAGCTTAACTATGGACTCCGTGAGGGTTTCGTTTTCGTAAGTTTAGTCCCTCAAGCCCGAAAAAGGGATAAAATTATGCCTGAGACTACTCTTCTAAAGAATGGAAGTTCCATAAAGTATACCTTTGTTCGTACAGTTGACCATCTGGACCGAAAAAGGGGTAACCTACCGCCGGACAGATGCAACTTCAAATTTTAGTTTAACGAGTGTGAAAGGCCACAAGATCGCTCGCCAATCTTTTCCTGTTTAGAGGGTCTGAAAAGGGCTTAAAAGGAGACCCGTTAGTTTTGTGGGATTCCTGAGGGTGAGATCAAGAGAGAAGAAGAATCATGCAAATGAGGCTCAAACTCATATTCAGGAAAGACTATAAGGACTCTCGAGCCTACAGTGCGTTAGCGATGACATGGACACCATAATGCAACCAGGACCTACCTAGGGCATCCATGTTATGGTAAGCTCTACCGCCAAGTTGCAAGACTTCTAAAGAAGATATGACAGTTCCGTGTTACAACCTGATGGGATCGATATTATGGAAGAGGAAAAAGACAACGAGACACAAAAGTCAGGGCAGTAACCTAACCTATATGCTCAAGTTGATTCTTGGAAAAAATTTCATGGACCGTCAAAATTTTCTCAAAACTCAAAAAAAGTGTCCCAATACTCGATCAAATCCCTCCCGTATAGCTCTTGAATCACTCTAAATGGTTTTTGGTATAAAGAAACTGATAAGGGAGGCCACAAAAGTGACAAAAAGAGGCCAAAAAGTCTATAAATAGAAGCTAGCAGCTCATTATCACCATTGTTGATTTGGAAATTGACTCTGGAGCCAAAAGACCCCCTTTGATAAAAACAGTGATTCCAGGAGCTACAGTGGACGAAACGAACTTCCGCTTGGACCAAGTAAGTAAAAACTCCCCTATCTAGCTATTCAATTCTTCAATTTTGCATTGGCTTTAATTTTTTGGGTGGGCGTCAACCTTTAAAAGGTCGGCCCTAGGTACATGGGGGTTGTCTCTGGACAGGCCGCGTGTACACGCGACTGTCGCCTCTACAGCTCGTGTGGACCTCCCTTTTATAGAAAAAAGGAACTAAAGAGCCAGCACTGACCCTCCTGAACTTTGTTGTGTTGGCAGGATGTATGTCCAGTGGAGGGAAAGGGAGCATGAAGCAATCAGTGAGTTGGTCGCAGGAGATCCGAATGTCGTGGCCGTGTTGATGCAATGTGGTTTACTGAAGTTCTTTTTGTGTCCATTTATGCAAGTGAAACCAAGGCTACTAAGTTCCTTGATTGAATATTGACACCCTGATGCAGAGTCCTTCATGCTAGAGGGGAAATCACTGGTGCCCACCACCGAGGATATATACTTTTTGACTGGCCTCTCAAGGAGAGGGGAACCAATCAACTTCAGGACATTTCCCGCGGGACCGCATAACATAGCGGAACTGATAGCCGAGCACTGTGAGGCTAGGAAAAACCGTGTGAGCTCCCAGGTGCCCATCAGTAATATTACTAACCTATCGCTGCAAGCGATATTATTACTTAATGGGCGGATTACCGGTTCACCAGCCTTGCATCAGACGTCTCGCACACAGATGAACTGTGCTATCCAGTGCTTGAATGCATAGATTTTTGACTGGAGTACCACACTACTTGAGTGTATGAAAAGGCAATTGACAGATTGTCGAAAGTGGACACAAAGGAACTTCAGGTTCGAGATGATTTTGTGTTCATTTTTCTTTGAGAGAGTTCTGAGCTTTAGTCCTCGGGAAGTGGTACAATGACATCAAGCCTCTTTCCCTGCAGCATGTAGATGGGCAGTATTATTGTCGTGATAGGGTGGTGGAAGGACCAATGAGTCCTTCGATGATGACTTCTTTGTGTGGCTATCACGACAGATCCCTATGATCGAGGATTACCCATATGCAGGGATAGATTTTTATAGAGATCTTGAGATACCCATGCCTCCTGGTGAGGAGCGAGGGGAGATGGGTAAGTCTCCACCTTTGTAGTTTTTTTATTTGTATATGTAATTTTTATGTCATTTTTGTTATATATATTATTTTTTTATATGCGAGAGTATTTTATGGGTATACGTTTGTTGCATGCAGATGTGGGACCCATGCGACCTGTCGATTATGCACGGAATAGGTGTCGTCCTCGGCCAGAAGCCGCAGCTGCCGCCGCCGAAGGAGCAGCAGTAGCAGGGAACCTCCCAGTGGGGGAGGATGAGAGGGTCCTTAGACGAGTTGAGTGGAACTTCACTGCACTCACTCGCACAGTCCCGATGGCAGAGATAGAGGACCTTCCTCCATACATGTAGCCTCATGTAGTGGGGGCACCTTGGATGTGGGTTCGATTGTTTAGGCGTTTAGCCCATGCTGTGGACTATTATAACAGGGCCCATAGGCCCTGAACCTACTTAGACTTTTTTTGTTCCTTGAGCACTTACTTGTATATATTTTTTGAGGGCATAAGCCCTGTGACTCGTTATTAGTCCCATTTTTTAGGCGCTTGCATCCATCTATGTACTCTAGTTATTTTATGATATTATATATGGTTTTTTGATCTTTTGTGTCTTATGGATCATGTGTGCAAAAATGTATTTACATGCATATGTCAATTTTCTTTCATATGTGTGCAAGATGCCAATCTAAAATTTGATTAGCTAGAGTATCTGTAATTT
>SNQJ01S0083465.1:44322-56620 GCA_010110895.2 Picea sitchensis | reverse complement strand
TCTAGTTACGCAGCCAGAACTCTGCTTCTGGCTGCGTAACTAGATTGGACGAACCCTCGGCCATGCATGGCCAGGAGTTTCAGTTAACTCACCCATAGCTTTTTGTTCCATTGGCAACTTTCCTTTTTTCATGCTTTTATCGATCCACACGGGTTGTTTTGGGTCAGCTAGCGTGTACACGCATGCAGTAATGAGTTAGGGCGTGTGGGCCTTTATTCAAGAGGATTCTCAAAGAGTTGTTTAGCAGTGTTTTGGAAAAGTAGGGATATGAGTTGGCCTGATGCCAGGTAAGTATGTGTGGTGCAATATATGATTATAACACTAGGAACATTATCATAGGTAATAAACTCAAATGATCATTCTAGGTGATGTACCCTAAGGAACCGTCATAACAAGACTAGATCATGAATATGATATAGACCATTCAAGTGTGAAACAACCAACTAAGAATCCAATAACACGTGAAGGTGTTGAATAACAAGTGACAAAGCATCTCACAAAAGCTCTATCACGACGCTATATTCAAAAACATTATTTTTAGTTTCTCTAAGACAAACACCTCTAGTAGATACTAGTTGGTTAGTGGGCGAATAAATCACTGAGGAAACAAAAGCCAATTTTTTAGTGTGATGATTTGAACAATTTGTGAATCCAAAATATATTGATGACTCCCCTCGCATCTGCCACACAACAGTTAAAAATGCAAGGAATAACGAAGAAAATTTTACAAGGCTATATACAACAATAAAAATAATTACAAAAGAACTAGTACTCGAGTCGTCAAGCTCAAGCATAGTACTTCTTAAGGTAGAGCCTATTTCTTGGCTCTGACAACACATTTCCCTCATAATATGCTAACTCATAATACCCTTTTTGCAACACCCGTCACACGATGTATGGACCTTTCCATATGGGTTGAAACTTGCCTGCCCCTAGGGAATCTTTGTCCTGGTCATAGACTAACACAAGATCTCCTTTGGAATACACCCTTGGGGGGACAGACTTGTTGTATTTAGACTTGAATCATTTTTTAGTAACTTCATTTGCTAAAGCTACATATTAACATTGCTCGCCAAGATGTTCAAGATAAACAAGGTGTTATTCAAGTTGCATCGTGTCGGGTAAGAGTTTGACAACAATTCTAAGCAAAGAGATTTCACATTCAATGGGAGAAACTTCTTCTACTCCATGAACAAGTCGGAAAGGAAAGAATCATGTTTTAGTTTTGAATGAGGTTCAGTAATCCCACAACACCGAATATAATATCAAATGTAAATTTGACCTAGTCAAGTTAATTGTCCTATTAAATATAGTTCTTAAGTATTTGTTAATGGCCTCGACCTGACCATTACCTAAGGATAGTAAGGAGACAAGTTCTCTTTTCTAAAACCTAGTTTTTATGCTAACTCAAAATTCATGTGGTTTTGGAAGTGACTTCCAAGGTCAGTGAAAATATCTCTCAGAAACTGAAACTTAGCGAGGACTTGATTGAACATGAAAAGTGTTGTTCTTTCACCATCATTAGAAAATGTCGACATTGCTTATTCCTACTTTGTAATGTAGTCAAAGACCACTATAATGTATCGATTCCCTATAGATGAGGTTGGGTGGCATGTCATGAAATCTACCCGCCACTTGGGGAAGGGGCTGACGACAATGACATCAAACCCCGATAGGTGATCGCCATATGCTCCACCATAGAAATTGTTTTAAATGACCTTTGCTTCCTCATGATTGAAGAAGTGACAAATAATTGATTCTAACCCTTTTCTATACAAAGCTTTGGTGATAGTGAGATATTTCTTCGCTAGGTGACGAAACCATCATTTCCCATATCGTAAAAAATGTGGAGGGAACTTCATATTATTGATATATATAAGGATATCTCCATACCAAGTATCATACAAAGAGATGAGGAAGATATGCATGTTCGATAAAGAGTCAAATACATCAACTCCTCACTATCTACTGGGAAATCTGACATTAATTTTGTGAAGACTAAATATTACTTGGATTTCATAGAAGAAAAATCAAAATCAATTTCTGGAAAGCACAACAATCCACTTGTTATAGTTCCCACCAATTATTCACCGAGTAAAAAAATATTGAAAATGATTAACGTCGATGATGATGGTTGTCTAACAAAACATAATGTAATATCGAATCCATTGAACAACATGAAATGTTGCTAATGCCAATTTCTCGGGGTGAGAGTACTTCAATTCAGGGACCAACAAAGCGCGACTTAAATAGTATATGAAACACTATTGGAGCTCATCGTCCTCTTGAACTAAGACCATTCCAATTGATGATTTGACTGGTGCCAAATACAATAAGAAATTTCAATTATAATTCATGGGGATCAATAACGGGGTCGAAACCAATGATTTTTTTAATGCATCAAATGAACGTTGTGTTACCTCCTCCTAATAAAATGGAACCCCCTTTTTCAAAAGGTTCATAAATAATTTTGTAATATTGACATAGTTAGGTACAAAGCATCGAAGGAAATTTTCCTTTCCTTGTATACTTTGAAGTTGATGAATTGTTCACGGGGGAGGAAACTTAGTGAATTCCTCCACTTTCAAAGGGTCAACCATGATCCCTTTAGTTTTAACTATAAAACCAAAAAGATATCCTGAAGTCACGCAAAAAATACATTTATGCGGATTTAAATGGATTTGATAGTGACGACATGTATCGAAGACTAGGCAGAGATGTGATAGATGCTAATCCTCCAATATATAATATAATTTATGAGGCATGGCAAGGAAAGGAAAGGAATGAAAAGGAAATGAAAGGCATGGAAAGGAAACGCGAGAAAAATCATGGAAAGGCGAGGCAAGGCAAGGCATGGTAAGGCAATGAAAGGAATGGCAAGGCAAGGAAAGGATGACAAGGAAAGGAATTGAATGGCATGCCATGTAAAGGAAAGATAAGGAAAGGAGATGCAAGGCAAGGAAAGGCAATGCAATGCAATTCAAATAAATGCAATGCAAGAAAATGCAAGGCATGGCATGGCATGACATGGAAAGGTAAGGCATGGCATGGCATGGAAAGTCAAGTCAAGGTAGGAAAATGTAAGGAAAGGAAAGGATAGACATGACAAGGCAAGGAAAGGAATGACAAGGCATGGAAAGGTATAGGTATACATCTAGGTCTAGGTATGTCAAGGAAAGGCAAGGCAAGGCAATGCAAGGCAAGGAAAGGCATGTCAAGGAAAGGAATGGCATGGAAAGTAAAGGAAAGGAAAGGCATGACATGGAATCGAAAGACAAGGTATGGCATGGCAAGGAAAATCACGACATGGAATGGAAAAGAAAGGAAATACAAGGCAAGGCAAGGCATGTCAAGGTAAGGCATGGCATGGCAAGGAAAGGCATCGCATGGAAAGACAAGGCATGGCATGACATGGAAAGAAAATGTAAGGCATGGAAAGGTAAGAAAAGGCATGTCAAGGAAAGGAATTGAAATGAGAGGCATGGCATGGCAAGTGAAGTCAAGGAAAGGCATGGAATGGCATGGAAGGGCATGTAAAGGAATGGAAAGGAAAGGTAATGCAAGGTAAGGCAATGCAAGGTAATGAAATGCAATGTAATGCAATGCAAGTCATGGAAAGGAAAGGCAGGGAAAAACAAGGCAAGTAAAAGCATGCCATGGAATGGTATGGAAACACAAGGTAAGGTAAGGCAAGGAAAGGTAATGCAAGGAGAGGTAATGCAATGCATGGAAATACAAGGCATGGCATGGAATGTAATGACAATGAAAGGCATGTCATGTTAATTCAAGGCAAGGAAGGTAAATGCAAGGTAAGGCAAGGCTAGACATGGAAAGGAAAGGCATGGAAAGGGAATTTCTAGGTATAGGTATAGGTCTAGATATGGCATGCCAAGGAAAGGAAATGCAAGGCATGTCAAGGAAAGGAAATGCAAGGCATGTCAAGGAAAGGAAAGGAATGACATGGAAATTCAAGGAAAGGAAAGGCATGGAATGGCATGACATGGAAAGAAAAGGCATGGCATCGAAAGGAAAGGAAAGGCAATGCAAGGAAATGAAAGGCATGGTATGGAAAGACAAGGCATGGTATGGGAAATCAAGGCAAGGTTGAGAAATGAAAGGTAAATCAAGGCTATATGCGGAAAGGAAAGGCAAGGCAAGGCATGGAAAGGCAAGGAAAAGAAAGATAACACAAGGAAGGACAAAGAAAGTAAAAGAATGGCATGAAAAGTCAAGGCAAGAAAATGCAAGGCATGCCAAGGTAATGAAAGGCATGGAAAGAAAATTAGATGGAAAGGCAAGGCATGGAAAGAAAAGGCAATGCAAGGCAAGGAATGACATGGAAAGGAAAGGCAAGGTATGGCATGCTGTCAAGGCAAGGCAGGGAAATGCAAGGCAAGGAAAGGCTAGACCTTGCAAGGAAAGGAAAGGAAAGGCATGGAAAGGAAAGGGATGGTAAGGAAATGAAATTCAATGCAAAGAAAGGAAAGGAAAGGAAATGAAGATGATGTTGTATATGAAAAATTCTAGTAGATAATGAATTTTTTTCTTGGAAGCAATCAGGCTTGTGAAGCGATGAGTCAAGAAACCTTAGTTTTCATCTTTAAAGAGTGGACACCCTAATAGTCACCCAATTTATTTAACTAAAACAAATATATAGACGTTTAGTCCTTAACTTGTTGATGGGATAATGAGCCATATATTAAATAATTTCAACGTTGTATACCATTCAAATGATAAAATATCAATTATTTTTTAAAATATGTTGATATTATGTACAAAAATGATAAATTAAATAAAATTAAATAATTAATGATAATAAATTCTATAAAATAGTCAACAAATGATGAAATATTATACAAACTAATGTTATATTTAGCCCATGTAGGTAATCTAGTTGAATTATTTGTTCACACTTCTTATGAAATCCCATAACACCTACTCTCTCTCTCTACTTGAGCCAACCTCCCATGAAAGAATGATTATATTCATATCATTGTATCTCTTTCCTCCTAGCCATATCATTATATACTTCTTTGTGAAGGTGTAAGAAGAGTTGATTGAAGGATTAATTAGAGATTATTTTTGAGAGCAGCCTACATGATTCTTATTATTGGTTCCTTGAATATTAACTAGGATGGGTCTTCAATATTTCGTCAAATTTAGGTCCTTGACAACCATTAATTGCACATGGATTTAGTACTTAGCAATATTTTCCACCATAAAAAATGTGTTGATGAGTAATGAAAGTATTTATAATCACTGTAGAAAAAATGAACTCTTTTTACTTACCTATACTTCTTTAACATTTTAAAATTGAATTGATCAAATTATTTAAATTATTAAAATGACTAGTGCAATAATACACTCCAAATCTAATTGAATACTCAACCAAATTGAGATAAAATTTATTTCATTTCTTCCAATTTCATATAGAACATAAAAGAGTCGAAATAGAAACACTTGTAAATTCATACATTCATCAACCTAAAATAAAGAAACAATGAGATTCATAAAAAAACATGCCATGAAATGTGTGTGTGTGTGTGTGTGTGTTTGTGTGTTAAATATTGCCTAAAATGTTTTTTACAAAATGACACATCATGCCCAATATACAAAATGGAAGTAAGTGCCCTAACACAAAAGACTTCCATATGGTGGACTAGATACAAAATGGAAATCGTTGGTCACTCATTGACCACTTCCACCATTTCCACCCTCAGGAGCATCCTAGAAATTTATCTTTCATCTCTTTCTTGAAGAAGCACCTCGAGGGGTTTTTCACTTGGGCATGGATCGTCACTCCAAAGACTAGAAAATGAAAAAACATTGTTGTAATTTTTTTCCACGATGAATTAAAAGACACACAAAATAATACTTTCTAATTCAACATAAGAGAACTCATTGCAAATGGTACGGAAAATCGTGAGGGTGTTACCCTCCTCCATGACCCTATTCTCTCAACGATGCCACCCTATGCTAGTTACAAGGATTAAGTCATGAAATTAAAACAAATATGCATAAAATTAATTCCATTCATGATACATAAAAATTTATCATCAACACATTATCATACCGTAAATAACTCAGGTAATGGTTGAGAGTCTCTGGAAAGTGGAGCGCTCATATGTATGCCTACTATGAGGAAACATATATTTTGGCAACCTTAGTGGTTGGAATATATGGAAATGGTGGTATGGGTGGGCGACGTATGGGTACATCCACTATGGGTGGATGCAATGGAATAGATGGTGTGGTTGGGTGGCCTGTGGGTGTATCCACTGAGGATGCATGGAATATGAAATATGGTGGGAGTGAGTAGTGATGTGTTGATTTTTCAATAAGCAAGGTTAAGCATGAATTTCATTCCATTTTTAGGATTTAACCATAACCATTAATGTTGCATCAACCAAGATCACAAGAAGAAGAACCATGCACAAGAACGCAAGAAGTATCCTAGGAAACCCTTCTCAGCAAGGAAAGAAAACCTAGCCAAATCCTTTGCTATATTCTTCAAGAGAAAGACCTTCACCACCAAGAAAACCTAGCACAAAAGAGGGTGCTCAAACCATAGAAGACTAGCACCCAAGAGAGGTGCACACTTTTCCCAAGAAGGTGTACTTGCTGAAATTTCTAAACTCACATGAAAGATATGATTCCTCAATGGGGAATTTACCTTTACTTATACTAACCTGAACCTGTCAATTGAAGTGTCTATTGGCACAATAGGGCTGACCTCACTGGATTATAATATAATTAATATTAACCAAATTAATTGTCTTTTACATTTATTACTAATAACATTAAGGTGGGGCTGACCTGTACCACTTACATTACAATTAGGGTTACAGGAAGGTATGAATCTTGAACAATATATCAAGGGGTCTAGCAAGGGGTATGATACACCCACTAGTGCTCATACACTAGGGGAACATCCATAGGGATGTCCATACCTATGGCTCATTGCATTACACAGAAGAACCAACTCTTCATACATTCACATATGCTCATCCACAGGCACGTCCACTCAACATATCTTCTTTCCCACTGCATCACACAGGAGAGTCATATGGAGTTTCTCATCAACTCTATTGCTCAAAGGAGGATAATACATTGTCTTCATTTCTGTTCTCATGATGATGCACCCAACACTTTGGGATTTCACATGTTCACCTTGTGCTCAGCCACAAGCACGTCTAACTTAGTAGATCGCCTTTCCCACAGGATAATCATCTGGAGTTATTCTCAACTCTCTCAATGGAGGAGGTCATCTCTACATTCCAGCTCTGTCTCAGATAGGAACCACATACCGTTCTTAGGGGATTTCTCTCAGGTTTGTAAGTTGGAGAAAGTCTCACATATCTGCAATGATGCACATCCCACAGGTTTGTAAGCTGGATAATGTCTCACATAGTTGCAATTATCAACACTCCCTCTCAGCTAGGGAGGCATTCTTCATCATGCCAAGTCTCACACGAATATACTCTGAGTTTTGTCTTGGTTGGAGTCATCAATACTCCCTCTCAACTAGGAAGGAATTCTTCACCAAGTTGGTTTGGTGAAGATGTCTTCAATCTTCTCATGTATAGGAAGGTACTTCATGTGTATGATTTTCCTCTGCATCATATCTCTGATATAAGGATATTTCATCTCATCATATTTCAATCCATCAGGAAACACTAGGCTCTCAAGGATATTTACACATGGTTCTTGTTTATCATCATAGGATCCATCTCATGGTCAAGTAAATCTGTCAGAATCTTGTGAAGCCACATTCCTTCGCACACTCGATGATATATACTCTTCCTTTGTGGTACTCAAGGCCACAGAGTTTTTGTTTCCTGTTGCATCAGGAAACCATGGAAAACTTCATGGTAGAACATCAACCAGATGTGCTCTTCCGGTCAACTATACTTTCTTCTCAAACTGAATCGACATATCCTTCAAATTCAAGTTCACACTAGAGGCATATCTCAAGCCATATCCAATTATGCCTTAAATATATCTCAATACATGTTTTGTTGTTGTCTAGTGTGTCCGTCTCGGTTGACTCATGAAATGAATAAGAAAAATCAATGCATGGCATAAATAAAGTCTGGTGTTAACTAGATACATCAGTGATCCAATCAATTGTGGATCAGTCTCGTCTAAGTCATCATCAGTCTTCTTCTTTAAATCCTTCATGATGGATTTTTCATTCTGTCATACTGAACTTCTTTAATATTTTCATTGTATATTTTCCTTGACTCAGGAAAATCTCATTGGTCCTCTATCATACTTGTCCCAAGAAGTAGTGCATCATTCTCAGATTATTCACATCGAATCAAGAAGTCAAGGATTACTATTATCCAACAACAATAATTTTTGAATAAGTCATTAGAATTAGGCTCTCGTCACCAACACTGTAATGATATAGGTTTGGATCAACAACACTCTTGCTAAAATCCAAACTCATCAAGAATCTATCTATCTGATACAGTTTCCAACTCATGGATGGTATTACGGATGGAATTTTATCGGGTTTACTATATCAAGTGTCTAATCATAGACAACTCCCTCTGTTTGTGAGAAACCTCTGGCTATATATCTCTTTTTTTATTTCTCGACACTTCCATCAATTGCATGTTTTATCTTATAGATCCACTTGGAAGTTACCACATACTTCCTTCTTGGTCCCTAAATATCTTATACATCATACTTTAATATATACTGGTATTCTTCTGTTATGGAATCTTTCCATACTTGTTCTCATGTTTCTTATCTAATACAAGGAGACTCAACATCAATGAAGTGTCTAATGACTGAAGGATAGCTCAAAAATCTCTTTTTCTTTCTTGGGATGTGCCTTGAGAGGATTGTGTGTTTCTCTGCCTCTTGCAGAGTGAGTCTAAGTAGGCCTTTTATTCCCAACTTCCATATCTATGAACATATCAACTGGAATAATGTATGTCTCCCTATGAACTACTTAAGGGGGAGAAGGCATTGTCTCACTGTCAATATCCATCTGAGATTCTCTGGATATTTGAAAATCTATCTCTTATTCAAGGACAACATCTTTGCTTGTCTCAATCTGTCTTTGACCAAGGATGTTGATCTGGAATGTTTTTGAAGATTCATTGTATCCTTTCTTTCTAAAGTATCTAGCTTGTACTTATTCTCTTTGGGTACATGAAAATACACTAGGCACCGAAATATCTTGAAGTGTTCAATATCAGGCTTCACTCTAGTGAAGGCTTTTTTGGGAGTTATGTTTTTCAAAGTCTGGGGAAGACTCTTGTTATGATCATATATCATTCCATGCATCCTTATACCCATAGAATCATAGAAAGATTCTGATCATGTATTATTGCATTGGTTTCCCCAATGCTGGTTCTATTCTTACTCTTTCTCAAATAGTTTTGACTCCCTCTGAGTCAAGTGGCTTCCTATGAAGGATAGACATATTCCTTTGTTTGTTAACCTATATGGAACAAGAAAACAAGAGGAACCAAAACAAGAATATATCCTAAAGGAGAATAATGAGTGTATCTCTATAATTTAAAACAATTTAAGGATTGACAGCTACAACACCTACTTGTAATGTAGCAAACTTTAGAAATATAGGTTAGAGGAATGACAATTTCAAAAATGAAACCTAGAGTATTCTCTTTGAGTGTGTTGTTCCTCTAAATCCACTGAGATCCCTCTGGATCCATGACTTCAGAAAAATTTTCCTTTGTCCTGTAATTACCCTCATGACAATGATACAAATAATATGTATACAAGTGCATACTTGATGGTGCTGATATGATTTATCCAAAGGAACATGGTTGATATATGTCCTATGACATATTCATGAAGGAGGTATGTCACAGTGACACATTTTTGTACCACCCACAAGAACTCTTTGTATTTTAGGAACTTGAAGTTGCTTGATCCATCAATCTTATCTTCCATCATAGTTTTGTTCATCATAATTTTAGATTCTTCAAAACCCTTTGTCAACTGGGATAGAAAACATAACGACTAGGCTAGGCTAGCACTTTTGTCTTTTATTAGACTTATGATTTCCAAAAGTAAGACTTTGAAAGATAGGAGATTGCTGATGAGATGAAGAGCTCCTTCAAGGAATTGCAGAAACCATAATTCTGAAATTTCTGCAGAAATTAGCGAAACCCTAGGGCCAAAAAGTCAAAATGCTCAGAAATGCAATATGAAACTTGTTGTAGGTGCATTGAAGGAGTTCGTACACTCCTATGGTAATTTTATCCCCAACTTCGAAGTTCCAAGTGCTAAAACACTCAAAAGAAGAGGGTTGTATGGATTTTATGGAAACCCTAGGACGGTCGTATGGTTTTGCAGAAGAGGAGGGATGACTGGTAAAATCTTGTAGCTTATGAAATGGGTTATTCAAGACCAATTGTAACGCCACTTTTTATGTTACCAAGGCTTTTATCGTTGCCAGATACCAATCTGTAACACACCTTTTACATAGCTCATACAGGTCTTATAAAAACAACATGCGTTTAAGCAAAGAAATACATTTAAGCTCAGAGTAAACATACTATTTACTGCTATAATATACAATCAATAGAATTAACATTAAATTGATATGCACATCAGAATACATGATAGTTATAATTACATAGAGATGCAAAATTATGAATAAAACATCATCTGATACTTTTCTTTGAAAACCTTGACGATTCCACCAACCACGTGTAGGCCTTCCACGAACCTCCCAGCCTTAGACCACACTAATCGTCAGCTTAGCAGTGGGTCACCCCCAAGCTGGGACTAAGCTCCACCCACTAGGCAGGGAATCCTACCCTAGGCTAAGGTTACAGGGAAAACAACACAGAAAGACTGGAAGGATTCTTCCCAGGATGCCATCTTACACCCACTACTTTTAGACTCTCATTCCCCACATGCTTGTTCTGCCTGGGAGTATACACCTTCACAAGCAAAGTCCATCAGTGCTACACCTCCCTCTTTGGGTCTCCGCAACAGGCTGATTCAGGAAGTATCAGAGCCCGAAGATGGTGCTGAACACTCTCTGGAAGAAACCACTTCCCAGCAAACTCTCTCACCTAGAAAGAGTTGCTCACAGGCCTGACAACCTGCCTCTTCCAACAACAGTCACCTCCCTCACCTAGAGAGAGGTCATACACAGGATCAATCACAACTTGCACTGGCTAGCAAGCCACGCGCAGTCTAGCTCTGCGTGGCCATCACAACCAACCGAGAATGCAGACATGGGCTTCCCAAACAGGCTCAACAATGACGGCAAGGTATCACGATGATGGTTTTCGGGATTGTGTGACAAGAAATTCCTACAGGGATCGACATAGACTCCACGGCTTAGAACGGAGTGGTTGAACCCAACTTTTTAGAAACGAACACAGGCTTCTCGGCTCTCAGAAACAAACGAGGTATTCTTGCATAGGTTGGGTCAGTTGTACTGTTTAGAGCTCCATACATGCTCAGACAGTCGGTTGGAATGGAGGAGGGACCCCTCTCATGGCGCATCTCAGCCTTTTTATTTGCATGCACCAGGGTTGACACTTGTCACCCTTGGAACTGCATGCGTTCCATCATCATGCATCCCCTTTGCATGTTTTCCCTTGCCAGAAACTTAGGATAAAATAAAACATAAAATGAACATGTTCTTTGGAATAATAATAAAATATTTTTCCCAAGGCTTAAGCCCCTAGGCTCAACAATTAGACCCTTTTTCCCACCTCCTAGTCACTAATTCCTTGCCCACTCTGTGGAATATTAGTCCCCCATCACTCATTCATTGTGGTCGGTCTGGACGCGGTGATGTTTATATTTTATTAATGTGTTGCATACATACAGTTACAAAATCAGGCCCTTAACCTCCAACCCTTACGCTCTCTGGCCTAAAAATCACATAATACCACCGGCTTATACAAACTTGGCTCATCGGCCTATAACACATATTTACAATTCATTTCATACATCATACTTACAAAGGTCTCAATCTTGGGGACGCTACAATCCCCTCCCCTTATTTCTGCATTGTCCTCAGTGCAACCTTACACTGTCTCTGCAAGCTTTTCAAAATTTTCAAAAACACGTGGGTACTCTACCCGCATAGAATTTGCATGCTCCCATGTCGTGTCCTTAGGACTGTACTAGGTCCACTAGACCTTTACAAGCTCTATAGCTCGATTCCCGAGTTGTTTTCTTTTCCTGTCCAATATGCACACAAGATGCACTTGCAGGACACCTTCTGGTTCCACCTGAATTACATTCCAATCGATAACATGATTAGCATCAGGTATATATTTCTTAAGTA
>SNQJ01S0083465.1:24178-34867 GCA_010110895.2 Picea sitchensis | reverse complement strand
CTGGACTCTACACAGAGATTCAGGCCGGCTGAATAATAGGTGATGAGTGGTAAGTGGAATAAAAAGGTTCCAAGGAGGTTAGGAGCTTCGTTACGCCGGAAATGAGTAGGGTTGGTGCCTAGAAGGTAGCTTCGATACAATTGAGCGTGAATCTGTACAACTGGGTAGGATGTAGCTGAGAGCGTAATGATTTTATTCTACATATATATATTTTTTTAAATGTAAATCTGCAGTCAAGTAAATGAGCAGTCCCACCATTTCTTAAACCAATAGCTCACGACAATAGGGAAACACCCAGAATTAAGACAACACAGCGCAATTTCGTTGTAAAAAAAAAGGGACGCAGGTACATAAAAAGTCATTGACCTGAATGAAATCACACCCCAGGAAATGAAAAATAAACATTAACTGTTGTAAATACACCTATCAATGTTGTACATTGTGAATTGAATTATCCTTGCGCAAGCAATGCGAAGAGGAACCATGCATTATCACTCCAGGAAAGAAAAATAAAAATTAACTATTGTAAATAAACCTATCCGGGTTGTACAAGGTGAACTGAACTATCCCTTGCGCACGCCATGCAAGAGGAACCATGCAATATCAATCCACCTACCTTAGGTCAAGAGGGCGCACGACAGTCCACTGCGCCAATCAATAAGGACTCGCTACACAGGAACACATTCAGGCCGTTTTAAAAAAACGCAGCACAGAGAGAGTGGAAATTCGGCTAGCAAATGGGTGAATGGGAATTGGCGGCCACAACGCATAAGAACCAGATGACTGTGAGTAAACTAGGGTACATGAGACTAGGCACCACCTCTGTCTATCGGTAGGAAGGCACACCCTAGCCTTCGGCAATGCGCAGTCTTCAACAGATCTCAGTAAAAAATTTAAACGCCCATCAAAATGAGTAAAAACGACCAAGGTCAAATTTCCACAGTAAAATAAAAAAAAACGCCCCAAACAGACGATTTGCCCGCAGTACATACAATCGCCCAAGGAGATAGGAAGAACCTACTACAATTAACACGATTACTGTGCATAGAAACGCCCTGCGAAATAAGAGAAAACCCATGGCAAAATAAAACACCCCCTATATGAAGAAAAAGGGAAAAACACAGGTCACAGGAGACTCACAGCCATGGAAGAACCCGCAGGTCAAAATATGAGAACCCCCACAAATAGAAGGAAACCCACCGAACCAGAAAAAAAAATGCCATTATATATATATATATAAACGCCCATAACAATACCCACTGTAACAAATCGTAAACCTACTGAAGGAAGAAGACAAAAACCGCCCACGACATAAAAATGAAATAGCATAAACTCACACCAAATTTACCTGAACCCTTAACCCATAACAAGGATCTTCTGAAAACCACCTTTTTCTAACAGAGTATGAAGGATGAGGAAACAACATTCGACAACAATACAACCATAATCGAAGCAATAAATCACTATTCATTCTACTCTACTCAGTTCAGGAACATACCTTGGCCTTATTTGCTTGTCCTGTGCTCCTGCCGCTCCCGCTCCTGCTTGCCGACCGCAAGAACTCACTGGTACCTTCCAGCCAAACTCTAGGGGTACTCTTCTTCCCCCTCAGCCCCCCGAGCCGCAAAGGGGCCACACACAATCAGAGAGTAACTAGCTTCTCAGCTCGCCTCCAAGGCTGAGCTACCACTCAAGTCTGCTGAGAATCCCCAACTCCTACAAGAAATCANTTCTCAGTATGTCTTCTATTACTCTATTCACTCTTTTTGTCTTACCATCAAACTTAGAATGATACACTGTACTAAAGTTCAGATTCATTTTGAATCTCTTGAACAGTCCTTTCTAGAAATTCGAGGTGAATTTTGGGTCCCTATCAGACACAATTGTCTTAGGAATTTCGTGCAAGTGTGCCAATTCTTTTAAGAAGATATCCACAACATCTGCTACCCTCTGAGTGGTTTTCAATGGAATAAAATGGGCATCTTTTGTAATCCTGTCCACCACCACCTTGATTGAATCATGTTGCTTTCTTGTTCTGGTCAATCCTGTGATAAAATCCATTGTCACCACTTCCCATTTCCACTCAGGAATGGGTAAAGGCTGCAACAACCCTGCTGGGCCTATGCTCAGCCTTAACTTTCTGGCACTCCATACATCTAGAGATGTATTCAATGATTTCTTTCTTCAGACCCAACCAAAAGTAATGGCTTTTGACTGCTGCCACAGTCTTCTGATATCCAGGATGTCCAGCATAAGCCACGTTATGAATTTCTTCTAGAATTTCCATCTTCAATTCTCGAACATTGGGTACATACACTCTTCTTTTATACAGAAGTAAGCCATCAGTTCCCAAGGTGTAACTTCCCTGGGTCTGTGGTCTCTCATGCTGCTGTAGCTTTGCTACCAGACCTCTGTACTGCAAATCAACATTTGCAGCTTCCAAAATTCTATCCTGAATCCCAGTCTTGTGCATGCTAATGGTTGTAGCATGTAATTCGTGCACTTTTCTGCTGAGTGCATCAGCCACCTTATTTTCTTTCCCTTTGATATGCTTGATATTAAAGTCATATTCACACAGAAACTCTAGCCATTTGGTTTTCTTGGCATTTAAAGTTGGTTGATCAAATAAATGCTTCAGACCGTTGTGGTCTGTTCTCAATTTGAATCTCCTTCCCATGAGGTAATGTCTCCATTTCGTCAATGTGTGGATGATTGCTGCCAGCTCTAAATTGTGAGTGGCATAATTCCTTTCATGCTCTTTCAGCTTTTGGGACTCATAACAGATTACAAATCCATCTTGGCTGAGAAATACTCCTAGCCCCTCCTTACATGCATCTATGCACACCATGAACTCCATATTTGGATCTGCAATCCTTAGGATTAGAGCGCTAGTTAACAACTTCTTCAATCGTTGGAAACTTCTCTCACACTCTTCCGTCCACTGAAAATTCTTCTCCTTCCTTTGCAAGGAAGTGATAGGGTGAGCTATCTTTGAGAATCTGGCTATAAACCTTCTATACTAGCCTTCCAGACCCATAAAATATCTAACTGCTGCCACATTCCTTGGTGCTGACCATTCTCGGATGGCCTCAACCTTTTCAGGATCCACAATAATCCCCTCTTCTGAAATAATATGTCCCAAGTAATGGATCTTCCTTTGATAAAATGAGCACTTGCTCATCTTGGCGTAAAGCTGGTGTTCTCTCAACACTTGCAACACCATTCTCAAGTGTTTCTCATGCTCTTCCTCTGACTTGGAATACACCAAGATGTCATTCAGGAAGACTATGACAAACTTGTCCAAATCGTCCCTGAATACACCATTCATTAAGCACATGAAAACATCAGGTGCATTTGACAATCCAAACGGCACCACTGTGAACTCATAATGACCATACCTTGTTCTAAAGGAGGTCTTGCTGATGTCCCCATCCTTTATTCTCACCTGGTGATATCCTGATCGAAGATCTATCTTTGAAAATATTTTCGCACCCTTCAACTAATCGAAAAGATCATCGATCCTCGGCAGAGGATACTTGTTCTTGACAGTTACCTTATTCAACTGTCGAAAATCAATGCACAGCCTCAATGTCCCATCTTTCTTCTTCACGAATAGGACCGGGGCTCCCCAAGGTGACACGCTTGGGTGAATGTACCCCTTCTTCAAAATCTCTTCAAGCTGCAATTGCAAATCTTTCAGCTCTGGCGTGCTCACTCTATAAGGAGCCTTCTAAAATGGAGCTGCTCCTGGCATCAAATTTATAGAAAAATTGATGTCTCTCTTTGGAGGTAGTCCAGGTACTTCTTGAAATACGTCCTTGAACTCTGTGAGTACTTCATGGTCTTCAATATTTGAGACTACATCTCTGGATGCTTCTTCCACATGAGCTGCAAATAATTGACAACCTTTCCTGTAGAACTTCTTCAGTTGCATGGATAATATTTCTCTAGCAGCCACAGCTCTGGGAATTCCTTGGACTGTTTTCTGATTTCCTTCTTCATCCAGTCATGTGAACTTCTTGTTACGACAGTCCAGAAGGGCATGGTGTTGGTCCAACTAGTCCATCCCAATTAAGCAGTCATAAGACCCTAAAGGCAGAATATTTAATTCAGCCTTAGTGCTCAATCCACCCATGTCCATTGAACAGGACTTAACCAATTCAGTGACCTTCCTTTTGGTTCCTGTGGCCAACTACACTAGCCAATAGTTTTCATGTTTGCTTCTTGATAAAAGAAAACTTTCCACCACCCTAGGATCTACATAACTATGCCTAGCCCCTGAATCAATTAAAATAATAAGTGGTCGGTTGTTAATCATACCTTTCAATTCAATCATGTGCGATTGAAATTCTTCTTGCTTATTGTCCAGGGATGTGTAGATCCTCGACATTCTGCTGCCCATATCCTCCACTGTTTCAGTTTGCTGAACACTATTAACAGTTCTCTCTTTACCATTTTTATGGGGACAATCTCTGTACTTGTGGTTTCCTTTACAACCCCAACACTGAATGGGCATCCGTCTCTGTCTTTGTGCTCCCTCTTCAGTCATTCTTGGCTCTTTAAATGATGGCTTTCCCTGAAGATTGTTTCTGAAAAAGGAAGGCTTGTTTCGCTTCTGCCTCTGTTCCTTCTTAAACTTCCTCTGATCATTCCAAGCCTTCCGAATGGTAGGCTTTTCTCTTTGCAGTTCAAATAAGCATTTAGTCCTTCTTATGGTTTCTTCCATAATCTTAGGATCATCATACTGAATCTTGTCACCCATGGAAGGTGGCAGTCCACTCAAATATCTTTGAATCTTGACAGCCTCATCTTTGATGAATGGAACATACTTCAGTAGTTCCAGAAAACTCCGTTCGTACTCATCAATGGTCATGCTGCCTAGCTTGAGTTAGAAGAACTCCTTCATATTTCTATCATAGTATCTTTTAGTCAGGTATTTCTTCTCGAAATACCTCTTAAACTCCTTCCAAGTGACATCTTTCTCTCTGATGCGTTTCACTTTCACAAACTGATCCCACGACATGGATGCATTTCCTTTCAATTGATACATTGCAATTCTTCCTTCTGCATGGGTGGAATAATTCTGTAGTTGGAAATATTTCTTGATGCCAAGAAACCATGTCTCGGCATCTTCCTCCTTCTTATGTTCTCTATCAAATGTTGGAGGCTTGATCTTGTTCATCTCCTCTTTCAATTCATCCTTTCCAGATTTTTGGTATTTTCTGGTAGGGGACAGGCTTGAACTACTATGTGTTTCTCTGCCAGAATGCTTCAGGGAGAGACGGTAATGTCTTCTACCACTCCTCAATCTTCTTCTCCTCTCAAGGGTCCTGACACTTCTTGATCTGCTTGTGTCACTCTCTTTTTCCAATTTTTTTTTTCTATTCTTTCTAGGCTCTTCAACATTTTTAAGTTGAATTCACCCGGCCAATCCCTGACTTTCATGAGATTTCGTCTATCAGCTTGGCATGCCTGGGAATCTCTTTGCAATCCTTCAATGATTTTCATTATGTTCCCTTACTTGTCTAATTCTCTTCCATGCCCATTGGAGTTCGATCCTTCGACTCCCAGGTTGACATCTCTTCCTTCTCTTTCGTCCTCTAAAATGGAGGCAATCCGCACCTCTTCCATTTCTATACTCGACGTCAATTAACTAGTGTCTTAACACTCGTTGAACTCTGCACACGCAATGTGCAATCAATCCAAAGTTTGTCAGGCCTTTAAACCTTTAATAAAATCACAATAATCATAAACCAACGTGAGTGAGAAACATTTGAATTCACAAGGTTTCCTGAGCTCTGTCGGCTCTGCAAAATTTTCGGGACTTCATTTTTTTTCGGGGTTTTTGTCCACAAGGATCCAACAGTTAAATCCTCGACAGTTCTTATGTCCTTCAAAAATTTCGGGACTTAGGGATTTTGATGTTTCGGGTTTCGAGACTTCGGGTTTTCGGTACCTAGAAGTTCACTATGCAATGACTTCCAACTCCTTGTCACTACAATCCCTGAAATCCGAAATTTCAGTTTCCTTTCTCTCCAGGCCCACAGCACAGCTATCGCCCTTATAACCTATTATGGTTTTTTGTCTCCGATGGCTTCGGGACTTCGAGACTTCAGGTTTCGGGACTTCGGGTTTTCGGTACCCGAGAGTTCACTATGCAGTGACTTCCAATTCCTTGTCACTACAATCCCCGAAATCTAAAATCTAAAATTTTTATTTACTTTATTCTCTAGGACCACAACACAGTTGTCGCCCTTAACTAAAGTGGCGTGTGGCACGTTTCGGAGGATCGACGTCTCCATTAGTGACGTCTTTGGGTCCGACCACTCTCACCTATATTTTCAATTCTCTGGCACCTACTACACATCCATGCACCCACGTCCAGTCCAAGAAAAAATCCAATGGTTAGGTCCCCTCTCAGATCTACGATGCAGATCTCTTCGACGTTTCAGGGTTTCAGTCATCGGGAGTCTATGTATCCCATATCTCGAACTTTCGTTTGCCGAAATCCTGAATTACGGTTTACTCCTCCACTGAATCGGATGGTCAACTCCCTTCCTACGATCTACGGTGTAGATCATTTCAGGATTTTGGGTTTCGGGTTTCAGAGGTGTTCACCTTCCTTACTTCCCATCTCCCGTCTTTGCGAAATCCGAAAGGTTTTTACGACTAACTCGAGAGTGACTCCACCAGATCTAACGGTCGAGACTTCCTCCCAGATCTACAACGTAGATCTTCTTGGGTTTTCGGGTTTTCAGGAGTTCATGTATCGGAATTCCCATGGTCTTGTGCAACTCCAAAGGGTTTTTAAACCCTGTGCACGTTTTCCCGATCCGACGGTCACAAGGGTTCACTACTTCCCTACCGAACAGATCCTAAGGCTCCAACACTATTGGTGTGGATTCCTCTCTCCCTGTGGCCATATACCACACCAGCTGCGGTTTCACAACACCATTATACCTCCTAAGATTAGAGGCATGGTCAAGTAACTCCTTGACACTCCGGACCATACCAGGGTCCGAAATTGGTCCTCCAGACACAATTTCTCCTCTCACCCTCGGTCCAAAGACCACTCAACTGGCCCATCTAGGCTTAGTGTCGAAACCTTGGCTCTGATACGAAATTGTAACGCCACTTTTTATGTTACCAAGGATTTTATCGCTGCTAGATACGAATCTGTAACACACCTTTTACATAGCTCATACAGGTCTTATAAAAAAAACATGTGTTTAAGAAGAAATACATTTAAGCTCAGAGTAAACATACTATTTACTGCTATAATATACAATCAATAGCATTAACATTAAATTGATATGCACATCATAATACATGATAGTTATAATTACACAAAGATGCAGAATTATGAATAAAACATCATCTGATACTTATCTTTGAAAACCTTGGTGATTCCACCAACCACGTGCAGGCCTTCCATGAACCTCCCAGCCTTAGACCACACTAATCATCAGCTCAGCAGTGGGTCACCCCCGAGCTGGGAATAAGCTCCACCCCCTAGGCAAGGAATCCTAGGATAGGATGAGGTTACAAGGAAAACAACACAGAAAGACTGGAAGGATTCTTCCCTGGATGCCATCTTACGCCCACTACTTCCAGACTCTCATTCGCCACATGCCTGTTCCACCCAGGAGTATACACCTTCACAAGCACGGTCCATCGGTGCTACACCTCCCTCTCTGGGTCTCGACAACAGGCCGGATAAGGAAGTCTCATAGCCCGAAGCTAGTGTTGGACACTCTCTGGAAGAAACCACTTCCCAGCAAACTCTCTCACCTGGAAAGAGTTTCTCACAGGCTTGACAACCTGCCTCTTCCAACAATAGTCACCTCCCTCACCTGGAGAGAGGTCATACACAGGCTCAATAACAACTTGCACTGGCCAGCAAGACACACGCAGTCTAGCTCTATGTGGCCATCACAACCAACCGGGAATACAGACACGGGCTTCCCAAATAGGCTCAGCAATGAAAACAAGGTCTCACAGTGATGGTTTTCGGGATTGTGTGACAAACAATTCCCGCAGGGATCGGCACAGACTCCACGGTTCAGAACAAAGCTGTTGAACCCGACTTTTCAGAAACGACCACAGGCTTCTCGGCTCTTAGAAACACACGAGGTATTATTGCAGAGTTTGGGTCCGTCGTACTGATCAGAGCTCCATACACACTCATACAGTGAGTTGGAATGGAGGATGGACCCCTCTCATGGCTCATCTCAACCATTTTATTTGCATGCACCATGGTTGCCACTTGTCACCCTTGGAACTGCATGTGTTCCATCAACATGCATCCCCTTTGCACGTTTTCCCTTTCCAGGAACTTAGGATAAAATAAAACATAAAATGCACATGTTCTTTGGAATAATAATAAAATATTATTCCTAAGGCTTAATCCCCTAGGCTCAACACTTAGCCCCTTTTTCCCACCTCCCAACCCCTAATTCCTTGCCCACTCTGTGGAAGCTCAATCCCTCATCACTCATTCATCGTGGTCGATCTGCACACGGTGGTGTTTATATTTTATTAATGTGCTACATACATACAAGTACAAAATCAGGCCTTTGGCCTCCAACCCTTAGGCTCTCTAGCCTAACAATCACATAAGCCCACCAGCTTATACAAACTTGGCTCACCAGCCTATAACACATATTTACAATTCATTTCATACATCAAACTTACAAAGGGCTTGATCTTGGGGACACTACACCTATGCTCTGAAACCATGCTTATTTTTCAATAAGCAAGGTTAAGCATTAAGTTCATTCCATTTTTAGCATTTAACCATAACCATTAATGTTGCAACAATGAAGATCACAAGAAGAAGCACCATGCACAAGAACACAAGAAGTATCCTAGGAAACCCTTGTCAACAAGGGAATAAAACCCATCCAAATCCTTTGTTATATTATTCAAGAGAAATACCTTCACCACCAATAAAATCTAGCACACAAGAGGGTTCTCAAACCCCAGAAGACTAGCGCCCAAGAGAGGTGTGCACTTTTCCCAAGAAGGTGTACTTGCTGAAATTTCCAAATTCACATGAAATATATGATTCCTCAATGGGGAATTTACCTTTAATTATACTAACCTGAACCTGTCAACATAAGTGTCTATTGGAACAATAGGTCTGACTTCACTCGCTTATAATATAATTAATATTAACCATATTAATTATCTTTTACATTTATTACTAATCACATTAAAGTGGGGCCAACCTGTACCCTTTACATTAGAATTAGGGTTACAGGCTGGTCTGACTCTTGAACAATATAGAAAGGGATATGATACACCCACTAGTGCTCATCCACTAGGGTCACATCCATAGGGATGTCCATATCTCTGGCTCATTGCATTACACAGAAGAACCAATTCTTCACACGTTCACCTGTGCTCATCCATAGGCACGCCCACTCAATATATATTCTTTCCCACTGCATCACACAGGAGATTCATTTAGAGTTTCTTGTCAACTATGCTGATTAGAGGAGGCTAATACATCATCTTCATTTCTGTTCTCATGACGATGCACCCAACACTTTGGGATTTCACACATTCACATATTAATAATATTGTTATTATTACCAAATAGTAAAATTCAACAACATAAATAGAACAAATTCAAGATTTAAATGAGATTTAACTCAACATGTGATATCTTTGAAGTAGGGGACTTGTCCATTCCAAGTGGACATTACTTGGCACCATCTGGTATCACAACCTCTAGAAACAAAAGAACATTATGAATTTGAGGATGCCAGAAAATAAAGAAATCACTATGGTGAATTTATCAATTGTGACACATAGTTGTGTATGTGGTACCCTAAATGAGCAGGTTCATATACTACTGCATTAGTGGTGGATACATACACTAATGCATCTATTGGCATGGAGGGTCTGTTATAGGGGCATAGAAACTGTAAAACATCATACAAAAAAATAATCGAAATAAATATATATAATAATATATAAATATATAACGATAAAGAACATATACATGGTTAAGATATTAAGATCCTCCATGAAGCTCTTATGTCCACTGGCCTCCATAGGCCCATAGCAATTATGACCACAATTTGACCATCTATAAGTCTCACATGAATGACTACTTTGTACATGTTCCCTCTCATCGCTTCACTATGATCTAGGGGTTGAAGGTATGACCATTCTTCCAATCTCACCAACAGACACCTCCTATCGAGATATTGAAACAAGACTACCATATTTCACTAGAATTCGATTCAAGGCTGATAAAATTACCAATTCCTACTGCATGCCCACTGCAATGGGAGGATGTTGGGAAGCTAGGTTAGGCCTTCATCTAGGGGGATGAGGACCTAGAATGGTACCATGCCTAGCATGATCACGATCCTACATGCACCCTCAACCCACCTCTTGGAAATCACCAATGTCGAACTAGTTCACATGGTGACACAGAATAAATTTCTCACACAATTTTCTCAAAAGATATAAAGGCACCTCCTTGTTATTACCTAAAGGTTTATAAAATACCCTGAACTACCTATCTATCCAGTTTTCAAGAAATTGTGGGTGGATGCACCAATCCATACAAATGTGTTTCTTATTGATAGGTGGTTGTAATCTAGTTCGAGGATCAATCAAAAGAGACATAAAATATTGTATTGAAATATTGAAGTCTCTAACTTGGTTTGTATC
>SNQJ01S0083465.1:6461-20566 GCA_010110895.2 Picea sitchensis | reverse complement strand
AGGAACTCGTGCACATTCCTAGGAACACACATGCATTCCTTCGAGTGCATTTTCTTGTTCACCCCATTTCCAATTTATCATCCACCAATTTTTTGCACTCACCCGTATTCTCTTTTCCATGTGCTTTATGTGATCTCCACAAACAATAAACAAAGCAGAAAGGGTTTTCATGTCTATGTATGCTCTTTTTCGTGAGCTTAGTGTGATATCGATCAATCAAAATGATCTAGGTGTATATATTTGGCCACTCACCTATTCCAACTAGATCAAAATAGTTTTCTGACAACCCACTGTTTTTAGCACTTTTCAGTTCCTAAACTTTCGAGGCCATTTTGAGGGCCTAAAAATATTTTTTCATGATAGAGAACCTCAATTGTAATCAAAGGCTTTGATTTATCCCCCAAAATGAATCTCCTCATCAATATCTTTCTAATGAGCTATCGTGTGCCCCAAACAAAGATTGTATGCCAAAGTTACATCCCCAAGAAGTTAATACGCCAAACTACCCAAAACGGGGTCGACAAAACTGTTAGCTTTTCATCTTCTGGGGTTAGGGTCTTTTATTTTATTTATGTTAAAAATGCCTTTGGAGCCAAATGCAAATAGTTGTCACATCTCTTCTCAGAGATATGTTGCCACGATTCTAGTGCGTCTTTCACTCTGTATTTCTACAATTTTGTGCATTTCGCTCATTAATAGAAATTGTCTATTACTATATATCTATGTTTATTGCAACATTTATGTGTTTCTCAAAATATATCTTTAAATTTAATTATTATATCTCTTCGTTCATTTCGTTCTAAAAAATAATCTGGATCAATGGTATCAAAGCAGGTTGCTCTTGATCATTTTTCAGTGCATGTCCCAAACGAGGTCTGAGTATAGAAAGTTGGGTATTGAGCTTGTCTCTATTGAGTATAATCACTCTTGGACTCCCAAGAAACCCTCCATGGAGGAATAAATTAAAAACGACAGAGCAGAATATTATATTAATCTATTTCTTGAGAAATCTCTCACCCAACATAGGGATGAAATGATGGAGAATTTTTCCCACATCCTTGAACACCTACTGATAAAAACAGGAATGTCTTCATCAATTGACCACTTGGAGGAACCTATCCTTTCAAGGTACAAGTTAATTTTTATATTCCCGTAATTGAAGGATATATAGATGTGGATGCCCTAGAAAAATGGTTAAATCTGCTAGAAGGTTATTTCTCTGTTCATAATTTCTCCAACAGGGAAAATATCACCTTTGCACTCTTTAAGGCTCTCCCCCATGTCGAACATTGGTAGGAAACGTATTGGAAGCAAAGTTACATAGAGGAGTCTAGAATATATGGGGACAAGCCCACGTGGGATTTTTTTGTGGATGCGTTCAATCAGCAATGTTACCCTGTTGGCAACTATGATGACCAGTACATGAGACAGACGACACTGCAGCAAGAGAGTGGTAAAGAAGTGCCATATTTCACCAATACCTTCCATACCTTGTGCACAAAGATGGGTATCAAATAATACGAGTGAAATTTGGTTCTGAAATATCGTGGGGCTCTACACAAATACATCCAAACTAAAATGGATGTTTTGGACATCTCATCATTGGGTGTTGATTAAAAATATGCTATTAAAATCGAGCAGAAATTTAAGAACCAGAATAAGGAGGAGTTTGGGTCTAAAAATATGCAACAACCAAAGTATGGTAAAGACAACCCTAATAACCAGCGTTCAAAAAACTCATCCAAGCCACAGGAAAAGAAGGGTAACAGAAATATGAAGAAGGACACTAGAAAATGGTGTGATTTCCACAAAATAACCTAGCACAACATCGATGAATGTCACTAAAAATATTCATTGGTGGTCGATATCAAAGACAAGGAGTTGAATCCTGATTCAAAAAATACTAGTAGAAGACAGATCATCAACGTAGACCCCATTGCTATTGTCGCGACCACAAAAATTTGACCAGAAGAACCAACAGATCTTGAAGAGGGGGAGATCCTTTTTCATTCACATATGTGGATGAAGGGGACCCCATTTCATTTTGTTGTCGATAAAGGAAGTCAAAAGAACCTCATCTCAGCAGAGGTCGTCAAAAAATTGGGATTTTCAACAACACCACACCTGTAGCCATAGAACATCGGGTGGCTTCGCCAAGGATGAGATATTCATGTCAGCCAACAGTTTCAATTTCCATACATCATCCATCCCTTCAAGGATGAGGTATTATGTGATGTTTCCCCTTTGGATGTCTATGATGTTCTTTTGGGCTAGCCATATATGTGGAAGTGCCATGTTATTTATGAGTCTTGACCACATGGTGTCATTGTTAATCTGGGGGGTCATCTCTATAGGATACTAGAGGTAGTTATGACTATTGTCCCACCTAAATAATGTCGCAAGGTAGTATCTCATACTCAAAAATTCATCCTCTTCACAATCCATTCAAAAGATGAACAAAAAGACACTACAACAACTGCAGCCTCGATCCAAGCACCTTCTATCCAAAAGAAGAAGGTCGAAAAGATTGCAACAAAGAAAAAATATTCCTTTTGCACATAGTCATATGAGGTATCCCGACTAATTAAAAAGGACGAACCCTTTCAATATCAGATTCTCGACAATCTTCCACAAATCAAGCAACATAACTTCTCCAGCAAGGCAAGCAACTCACCAAGGTTCAGATTCAGCAAACGCTTTCCTCTTTCCCCCGATAACTCAACACAATGGGGACCATTTATTCCTAAGTATGGAGGATTTATCCAGGTGGATATCGGTGGCCATCCACCTATTCCAACTGGCTCAAAACAGTTTTCTGACAACTTACTATTTTTAGCAGTTTTTTGATTCCTAAACTTTCGGGGCCATTTTTAAGGGCCTAAAAAACATTTTTTCACGATCATGCACCTTTTTGTGATCCCCCAAAATGAAACTCCTTGTCGATACCTTTCCAACGAGCTATTACGGACCCAAAACATAGATCGTATGACAAAGCTACGCCCCTGGGAAGTTGATACACCAAACTACCCAAAACGAGGTCCACAAAATTGTTGGCTTTTCATCTTCCGCGGTTAGGGTTTTGGATCTTCTTTAGGTTAAAAAGGCTTTTGGAGCCTCACGGTAACAATATTCTTCTTATGAATGTGAGTAGCCATCACATCTCTTCTCAGAGATAAGATGTCACCATTCTAGTGACTCTTTCACTCTGTATTTCTATAGTTTTGTACATTTCGCTCATTAATAGAAATTGTGTATTACAATATCTTTGTGTTTATTGAAAAAAAATTGTGTATCTCGCAATATCTCTGTAAACATCATTTGTATATCTCTTCCTTCATTTCATTTTTAAAAATAATTTGGATCACAAAAAGAGAGGGAAAATTTACATTTTCTAGGTAAGTTAACTGAGATATAACCCTTGTTTCCATTGAGAAGAAAAATAGTTTTCTCGTGTGAAAAGAGTTTTTTATAAGCACACTCTCCAAGGAAATATTCCACAAAAACAATAACAACACCACCGATCCTCCTTCTAAACCATTTAATATGTAAATTACACTAGCTCACTTGGTTAAAAGTTGTTTTATTAAGTAAGAGGTCTTGAGTTCAAGTCTTTTTTTTGTTATTTTATTTTGAAAATGTTTTTGCATCTGTTGTAAAGTGTATTTCACTTAAATTATAAAAGTGAATCACTAGAAGTAGCTTTAATATTTTATTTTAAGTTATCTATTTTGCATGCAACTTTCATTTATAAAGTAACATCATTGTAAAAGTGATTCCACTTATTCTATAAAAGTGGGTCACTTCATAGGAAACTTAAATTTGTAAAATTTAGTTTATTAAAAGGAGGGGTATCACCACGTGGACCAACTTCTACTTGCCACATGGTTCTTTGGTTATCGTTTATGACTTTTTTTAAAAGGGTATAACTTTCACATTTGAAGTCTGTTTTCAATGTTGTTTTTTTAAAATAACCTATTTTTTGAAGAGCTTTCCATCAATACCATAAGTTTTAAATTTTCGATCCATATTGTTTTCATATTCAATATGGATTATCCTAGTGATATTTTTCTTACCAACGCCAACTAATTCCAATGGAAATCCCATATGGAGGATTTATTAAGAAGTAAAGTATTGTACTAGATTACCTAAGGAAAAGAACAAGAACCCACTAATGATGAAACATATTCCAAATGGATTAATAATAATGATGAATCTTGTGGGCTAATCAGAATTTCCATCTCTTGTGATTTAGGGTTTTACCTTAAAGAAATTAATTCACCCAACAAATCTTGTGAAAAGCTTGAAGTTGTGTTTGGTAAACACAACATTATTCGAGCTCACTAGTTGGAGAATAAGTTAATGACTTTATGTCCAAATTATTTTCCTTGCATTAAAGATTTTGTCTATGTTCAAAACACTCAGACTTTTGTGTGTAGAGTGCCAACTAGATCTGAAGGAAGATAGATGGATATATGTTATTATTTCTAAGCTTGGTAGTGCATATTCTATTTTTGTATCTACCTTTTATGCCATTAGAGAAGCTCTAAGGAGTGCCTATAAGGAACCCTCTCTTGATTCCTTTTGTGATTCTCTAGTTTGAGAGAAAGATAATGTTGTGAAACTTGAATTGATCAACACTGTAGGTACATCAAACAAAGCCTTAGTGGTCCAACAAAAAAATAAATAAAAGAATCCCATGAAGAAACATCCTCACCACAAGGGTCCCAAACCCTCTTGGTCAACTTCCACTCTTAATGGCAACAAAGGAGAAAAATATAAAAACAAGAAGATTGATTCACATTGCAACTTTAAGATGGAAGCTTTGGAAGCATCAATGAAGAAGCCCAACATCAGTATTGATTCTTCTTCTTACAACTCTTTCTCTCATGAGAATGCACTTTATGCTTTAGGTTTCTCCTTCAATGCAACTTCTACCTCTTATTTTGATGAGTGGCTTCTTTATTATGGATCATATTATCATATGGCTAAGCATGAANATTAATCTATTGCTTGATAAATCTCTCACCCGACAGAGGGACGAAATGATGGAGAATTTTTCCCACATCCTTGAACACCTGCTGATAAAAACATGCATGTCTTCATCAATTGACCACTTGGAGGAACCTATCCTTTCAAGGTATAAGTTAATTTTTATATTCCCGTATTTGAAGGATATATATATGTGGATTCCCTAGAAAAATGGTTAAATCTGCTAGAAGGTTATTTCTTTGTTCATAATTTCTCCAACAGGGAAAATATCACCTTCGCACTATTTAAGTCTCTCCCCCATGTCAAACATTGGTCGAAAACGTACTGGGAGCAAAGTTACACAGAGGAGTCTAGAATATATGGGGACAAGCCCACTTGGGATTTTTTTGTGGATGCGTTCAAGGAGCAATATTACCCTGTTGGAAACTATAATGACCAGTACATGAGACAGACAACACTGTGGAAAGAGAGTGGAAAAGAAGTGCCATATTTCACCAATACCTTCCATACCTTGTGCACCAAGATGGGTATCAAAGAATACAAGTGAAATTTGGTTCTGAAATATCGTGGGGCTCTACACAAATACATCCAAACTGAAATGGATTTTTTGGACATCTCATCATTGGGTGTTGATTAAAAATATGCTATTAAAATCGAGTAGAAATTTAAGAACCAGAATAAGTAGGAGTTTGGGTCTAAAAATATGCAACAACTAAAGTATGGTAAAGACAACCCTAATAACCATCCTTCAGAAAACCCATCCAAGCCACAAGAAAAGAAGGGTAACAAAAAGATGAAGAAGGACACTGGAAAATGGTGTGATTTCCACAAAATAACCTAGCACAACATCGATGAATGTCACTAAAAATAGTCATTGGTGGTCGATATCAAAGATAAGGAGTTGAACCTTGATTCAAAATCTGATTCAAAAAATACTAGTAGAAGAAAAATCATCGACGCAGACCCCATTGCTATTGTCGCGACCACAAAAATTTAACCAGAAGAACCAACATATCTTGAAGAGGGGGAGATCATTTTTCATTCACTTATGTGGATGACGGGGACCCCATTTCATTTTGTTGTCGATAAAGGAAGTCAAAAGAACCTCATCTCAGCAGAGGTCGTAAAAAAATTGGGATTTTTGACAACACCACACATGTAGCCATACAACATCGGGTGGCTTCGCCAAGGATGAGATATTCATGTCAACCAACAGTTTCAATTTCCATACATCATCCATCCCTTCAAGGATGAGGTATTGTGTGATGTTTCCCCTTTGGATGTCTATGATGTTCTTTTGGGCTAGCCATATATGTGGAAGTGCCATGTTATTTATGAGTCTTGACCACACAGTGTCATTGTTAATCTAGGGGGTCATATCTATAGGATACCATAGGTAGTTCTAACTATTGTCCCACCTAAATGATGTCGCAAGGTATTATATCATACTCAAAAATTCATCTTCTTCACACTCTGTTCAAAAGATGAACAAAAAGACACTACAAAAACTGCAGCCTCGATCCAAGCACCTTCTATCCAAAAGAAGAAGGTCGAAAAGATTGCAACAAAGAAAAAATATTCCTTCTGCACATAGTCATATGAAGTATCCTGACTGATTAAAAAGGTCGAACCCTTTCAATATCAGGTTCTCGACAATCTTCCACAAACCAAGCAACATAACTTCTCCAGCAAGGCAAGCAACTCACCAAGGTTTAGATTCAACAAACGCTTTCCTTTTTCCCCCGATAACTCAACACAATGGAGACCATTTATTCCTAAGTATGGAGGATTTATCCAGGTGGATATTGGTGGCCACCCACCTATTCCAACTGGCTCAAAACAGTTTTCTGACAACTTACTATTTTTAGTAGTTTTTCGGTTCCTAAACTTTCGAGGCCATTTTTAAGGTCCTAAAAAACGTTTTTTCACGATCATGCATTTTTTTTTATCCCACAAAATGAATCTCCTCGTCGATACCTTTCCAACGAGCTATTACGAGCCCAAAACATAGATCCTATACAAAAGCTACGCCCCGGGGAAGTTGATACACCAAACTACCCAAAACGAGGTCCACAAAATTGTTGGCTTTTCATCTTCCGGGGCTAGGGTTTTGGATTTTCTTTAGGTTAAAAAGGCCTTTGGAGCCTCATTGTAACAATATTCTTCTTATGAATGTGAGTAGCCATCACAACTCTTCTCAGAGATAAGCTGCTACCATTCTAGTGACTCTTTCACTTTGTATTTCTATAGTTTTGTACATTTTGCTCATTAATAGAAATTGTGTATTATTGTATCTTTGTGTTTATTGATTTTTTTTTGTGTATCTTGCAATATCTCTGTAAACTTCATTGTTATATCTCTTCCTTCATTTCATTTTTAAAAATAATTTGGATCACAGAAAGAGAGGGAAAATTTACATTTTCTAGGTAAGTTAACTCAAATATAACCCTTGTTTCCATTGAGAAGAAAAATAGTTTTCTTGTGTGAAAAGAGTTTTTTATAAGCACACTCTCCAAGGACATATTCCACACAAACAATAACAACACCACCGATCCTCCTTCTAAACCATTTAATATGTAAATTCACTAGCTCACTTGGTTAAAAGTTGTTTTATTAAGTAAGAGGTCTTGAGTTCAAGACTTTTTTTGGTTATTTTATTTTGAAAACGTTTTTGCATCTGTTGTAAAGTGTATTTCACTTAAATTATAAAAGTGAATCACTAGAAGTAGCTTTAATATTTTACTTTAAGTTATCTATTTTGCATGCAACTTTCATTTATAAAGTAACATCATTGTAAAAGTGATTCCACTTATTCTATAAAAGTGGGCCACTTCATATGAAACTTAAATTTGTAAAATCTAGGTTATTAAAAGGAGGGGTATCACCACGTGGACCAACGTTTACTTGCCACATGGTTCTTTGGTTATCGTTTATGACTTTTTTTTAAAAGGGTATAACTTTCACATCCAAAGTCTGTTTTCAATGTTGTTTTTTTAAAATAACCTATTTTTTGAAGAGCTTTCCATCAATACGATAAGTTTTAAATTTCCGATCCATATTATTTTCATATTCAATATGGATTATTCCAGTGATATTTTTCTTACCAACGCCAACTAATTCCAATGGAAATCCCATATGGAGGATTTATTAAGAAGTAAAGTATTGTACCAGATTGCCTAAGGAAAAGAACAAGAACCCACTAATGATGAAACATATTCCAAATGGATTAATAATAATGATGAATCTTATGGGCTAATTAGAATTTCCATCTCTTGTGATTTAGGGTTTTACCTTAAAGAAATTAATTCACCCAACAAATCTTGTGAAAAGCTTGAAGTTGTGTCTGGTAAACACAACATTATTCGAGCTCACTAGTTGGAGAATAAGTCAATGACTTTATGTCCAAATTATTTTCCTTGCATTAAAGATTTTGTGTAAGTTCAAAACACTTAGACTTTTGTGTGTAGAGTGCCAACTAGATCTGAAGGAAGATAGATGGATATATGTTATTATTTCTAAGCTTGGTAATGCATATTCAATTTTTCCATCTACCTTCTATGCCATTAGAGAAGCTCTAAGGAGTGCTTATAAAGAACCCTCTCTTGATTCCTTTTGTGATTCTCTAGTTTGAGATAAAGATAATGTTGTGAAACTTGAATTGATCAACACTCTAGGTACATCAAACAAAGCCTTAGTGGTCCAACAAAAAAATAAATACAAGAATCCCATGAAGAAACATCCTCACCACAAGGGTCCCAAACCCTCTTGGTCAACTTCCACTCTTAATGGCGACAAACGAGAAAAATCTAAAAACAAGAAGATTGATTCACATTGCAACTTTAAGATGCAAGCTTTGGAGGCATCAATGAAGAAGCACAACATCAGTATTGATTCTTCTTCTTACAACTCTTTCTCTCATGAGAATGAACTTTATGCTTTAGGTTGCTCCTTCAATGCAACTTCTACCTCTTATTTTGATGAGTGGCTTCTTTATTATGGATCATATTATCATATGGCTAAGCATGAAGCCATGTTTTCTTCTCTAAATGAATGTACACCAAGAAAATATTCTTTGGTGATGATAGATCTCGTAGTGTCATAGCGCCTGGAACAATTTAGATAGATAATGGTCATTTCAATGATGTATTGTGTGTTCCAAATCTTTCCTACAACCATGTATCAGCATATCAAACCACTCATTAAGGTGAATTTAAAATCATAGAGTTTTCACCTCACCATGTTGTAATTAAGGACATAAAATATCCTAAGCATGTTCTTGCAACTAGAATTGTTGATGATATTACCAGGTTGTACAAGTTTGACAAATTTGGGTCATCATATTTTCCATGAGTTTTTGTTGCTCATAGTATGACTTGATCAAACTTTGGCATGAGTGGTTTTGTCATCTAAACTATCGTTCATTAAAATAACTATGTATTCAACATATGGTGTCTATTCTTCCTTTGATTTCTTGCAGAGATGGTGTTTGTGCTGGTTATGTTGTCAGGAAACATCATCGAGATAGTTTTGAAAAACATGCCTCTTGGCATGCCTCGACCCCTTTGTAGCTTGTTCACAGTGACTTGCATGGTCCACTTTCTCCTCCTTATTTTTCCAGTTCAAGTATTTCTTAAATTTCATTGATGCTTTTCCAGACACACTTGGTTTTACTTTTTAAAACTTAAGAGAAAAGTTTTTGACATGTTTTTGGCCTGCAAGGCCCTCATAGAAAATCAATCTGGATATCACCTTCAAAGGTTAATAACAGATAATGGGGGTGGATATGTAAACCATAATTCTACAAGTTGCTACAATGCATAGGGGATCCAAATGAGACACATTGTTCCATATACACCATGGAAAAATGGTGTTGCTAGGAGAAACAACTACACATTAAAAGAAATGGATAATTGTATGATGCAATCTAAGGGATCGAGTCTAAAGTATTGGGAGAAAGACATTAACTATGTAAATTACATAGGAAATCATACTGCCACAAAGGCTCTTAAAAATATAACACTAGAAGAAGCGTGAAATAACATTAAGCTAGATGTAATCCACTTATGTTTATTTGGCAGTGTAGCATGGGCTCAAATTGCTGATGAGAAAAGGAAATATTTACAACATAAAAGTGAGAAGTGCATTTTTGTTGATTATTATGAATATGTAAAAGGTTACAAACTTTTTCAACCTCATCCAAATGAAATTATTGTTCAAAGAGATGTTAAATTTGATGAAAATATCATAGCCTGCGAGCCTAATTCAATGTCTGTTCCTTCTTCATCTCGTGATCCATCTTTAACATTTCTACCATATTTTCTTCCTATTAGCGTTTCTTCTTCTTCAGATGATGACAATGAGGATGAAAATCCACATCTACCTTCTCACCTTCCTCCAGATGAGTCCATTGAACATGAGAATGAACTAACACCACCACTTCCTAAATGGGTCCATTCAACACGAGAAGTAGTTGGTGATATTGTAGATGATCCTTCATATGAGCATTGGACACATTCACATTTCTAATGAGCCTCTTCTCTTTTCACTCAGATTCTAGAGACTCATGATCTAGACATATTTGTAGAAACTTCAGGTCATCCAGATTGGGATACACCAATGAATGAAGAGTATCATTTTTTAATGGAAAACGATACATGGGATCTCATACGTCTTTTGACAGGAAGAAAAATTTCTAGATGTAAATGGGTGTATAGAACTAAGTATGCATGAGATGGAAGTGTTGTAAGACACAATTCTTGGTTAGTTGCTAAAGGATTCTCTCAAGTTAAAGGAATTGACTATAATGAAACATTTTCCCCTATAGCCAAAATGAATTCCATCTTCTTTGTTCTTTCCCTTGCTGCATCACATAAATGAGAGGTCCATTAGATGGATGTTAAATCTATCTTGTTGCATGGATATTTGGAAGAATAAATATACATGAAATAACCTCTTGGATATGTGAAGAATGACTCCAACCTTATTTGTCTCCTTAAGAAATCTCTTTATAGTCTTAAGCAATCTCCTCGAGTTTGGTATGCCAAAATGGACAACTTTCTTCCTGATATCAATGTTTTTAGATGTCATTCTGACCCAAATGTTTATACCAAGAAATTATAAAGCCATATCATAATCATTTTTATTTATGTTGATGACCTTATCCTCAATAGTAGTGACCCAAAACTTTTAAAACATATGAAAACCAACCTTAAGAAGAAATTTGAAATGACCAACTTAGGCTATTTTTATTATTTCCTTGGCCTCTAAGTTTTGCAAACCAAGGAAGTAATTTTATTTTTTGAGTCTAAGTATGTTTGTGACCTTCTTCATCACTTTCACATAGAATATTCAAAACCATCCCCTTCTCTCTTCCAGTTTGGCATCAAAATTGCTTCCACCTATACTTCTCCCAAAGTTGATGCCACTTTGTACCGCGAGTTAGTTGGTAGCCTCGTATACTTGACTCATAACTATCCTGATATTTTCTTTGTTGTTGATTTTGTTGCACGGTATATGCAAACACTCCATGAAGGCCACTGGAAAGAAACTGAAAGGATACTTTGGTATGTTTGTGCTACATTTTAGATTGAGATACATTACAACTTAGGGGGGGACTCCTTTATTGGTTAGTTTCACTTATTCATATTGGGCCAAGGACTTTGATGATCGAAAGTCTACTGCAGGTTATATTTTCAACCTTGGTTCATGACCAGTCACGTGGTCCTATAAGAAACAACTGGTTATTTCTCTTTCTTTAGTAGAAGTAGAGTACCGAGCAATGGTTATTACAAGTCAAGAAGCCTTGTGGCTTTAACAGATCCTTTCAGAGTTTAAATTCTAGCAGCAACATCCAATAACCCTCTAGTGCGACAATCATATGCCATGAAGCTCGCCAAAGACCCATGTCAACACCAACACAAAAAACACATCGAGCTACACATGAAATTTATCTGAAAGTTCATTCATGATCGAGTTATTAAAGTTCTCTTTTTCCCTAAAGAAGATCAATTTATGACATAATCACAAAGTCCCTTATAGAAGAAAAGTTTTCCGAACTTTGATCTATGTTGGGAGTTCAGGAAGTTGTCATTAAGGGGGGATATACTCTAATTCATCCTTCCTTCTCCTATTGTGTCTCATTTTTAAATTCTTCAATATTATCCCTTGTTGTTCTTAAAGGGGGATGTTAGGATATTTAGACACTTAGGAGTTAGTTAAGATCAAATTGGTCTAATATGTCATTAGGTAAGCGTGTGTTTCTTTAGTATGCATTAGTAGTTAGGTAATGCAACAGTCATGATATGTTCCCAACCTAGAGCGATCCAATGGTTCATATTCTCCTAAATATTACAACTACATTGATATGTGGCTTAACACCCAATTGGTCCATGATCTTTATTTAAAGAGCATGGAGGGTCATTTGTGGATGATCAATTGTGAGAAAATCTCTTGTAAATCTCTCTCTGATAGTTTTTGTTTGCATTAATAAATTTCTCCAAGTGGCCATGTTGGTTGGGGTTGTGGGTGTTTCCCCATAGGGTTTTACCACGTAAAAGAATCGATGTGTTCATCTTTGATCTGATTGTGTGAGTGGTTATTGAAGGTGTTTGTGCTCTGTTGGGATACCTGTGTTGTCGAACACTTCAAGTAGATCTAGTTGGTCAAGGATTTTGTCATATAGAGGCTCTCCTTTCTACTCCATAAGCCTGTTGTTGTTTACTCTCCAACAATATTGAAGAGGACATCATTTTCCAAACATAGTCGAATGGTGCTAAAATCCCTTGCATCGATATCTTCCTACTCATCATTCGTCATATCCATTGGCTTCTTTCTCTTTCCATCCAATGCGTTGTGCAATCCTTATTGCACAAAAAAATATCGCCCCTTGATCTTCCATAGCTAGAAGATTTTATTTCCATTAAATTTCTGAGCCTCAAACCTTGATCTTTCGATTTGTACCATTCTCCAAAAAAACGAATATTGGGACAATACTTAACCCTCCGTTCAGCCTTAGCTTCTGTGTGGTCCTCTCCTCTACCTCCTTATCTTTCTACACGTGGATTCATGACTAAGGTTCTCGCACTTTCAAATGCTCTATTTTTTGACATGCTCTAGCCACTCCTTCACGGGCTCACTTCACATCCACCTCCACTTGCACCACCAACAGAAGCCACAACTCATAGATCACGTCCCTCTTCTATGCACGTGTGGACCCGGGCATGATCGTTCTCAGCGGAAAGTTATATCTCAGCTTCTGCCTTCATAAAACTCTTCTTACTGCCCTTCTCCCTCACACCCATAAAATCTTCCTTTGCCTCTCACATACCATTTCTTTGATACTAATTGTGATAATTGAGCCTCCAAGATAGAAATTAATGAACAAAGAAAGTGAATGATAGAAACATCAGAGAAAAAAAATGAACAAAGGGGCAAGATATCTCTTTATTACTCTCTCAACTAGTGGAGAAAATAGTTTGCAAGTTTCTTAAAGCACCCCATAGGAGTCTAAATTTAAACAGAAATTCTGCAAGCCTTTTAAGGAATATGAAAAGACAAACACTTGAAAAACCTCCAATAGGTACAGTTAAACTGCCAAAACTAACTCTAACTGAAATGTATGTGTGGTCACCACCGAACATATAGGATATGGAACCTTGAGAGGAATATGTTCACCCCAATTTCACCATCAATTTAACAAAATAAAAATAAATAAAAAAGAATGTGTTTGGTTTTGTTTTTTGTGTAACTTTTAGATAAAGCATCTCAATCTATTTCGCTGAACAAATCTTGCTAACAGTTGATTCGTAAGTATGTAGTGTTTCCAAAAAACAAATATTCGCTTAAGAAACAATACTATGCCTGTGTTGGCTTGGTCATCATCTGGATCAGCACTCGCCTACTGACTCGATTCGTTATGCTGATCCTCGTGATCATTAGACAGCTCTTCAGTCACAAGACCTTTGGAGCAAACTGCATTGTGGCCATCCACACATATTAAATTCACTAGCATATTCCAAGCAATTATAAATTTCTGCAATCCCAACTAAAATGCCGAGAATGGAAAAAATTGAGTATAAAAACAAAAGATTAAGAAATTAAGGCCCATACCATGCAGT
>SNQJ01S0083464.1:34998-51806 GCA_010110895.2 Picea sitchensis | reverse complement strand
CTTCATTGAGGGAAGCAGGCCTCCTAGGATATATGTTAATCATATTGCATTGGATTCTTTCATTTTCGATCCTTTTAGTTTTTTTTGTTGAGCAGACACTTATACTGAGAGGAGGGGATGAATCAATATAAGGATATATTTTTCATTTTAACATTCATGAACCATAATGAAGAAATAACATAAATGTAACAACTAGAAGACACAATATTGAACGTGGAAATCCTTTCTGGAAAAAACCACAATTTGTTTTTTTATATAAATTTGTAGGCACCAACCTACGGTTACAAGTGTTTTTAGGCACCAACCTACATGAGACAGTAATCCCCTCTACTTTTTGTAGGATCTAACCTACATGAGAAACAAATTCCCTTTGTCTTTTGTAGGAACCAACCTATAGGAGACACCAATATCCTTTGTTGTTTGTAGGCACCGACCAACTGGAGACACCCATCCCTGCAACTGTTTGTTTTGTAGGAACCAACCTACTTACAAGTTTATAGGTTATTCATATGAATTTTGTTCATTGATTTTCTTGATGCTCATGTCTTTACCAAATATTCTCTATGCTCATTACTTCTGCTTTTTCCATATCTGCTTTGTGCTTGCTACTTCTGCCTTAGCTCTACTTTCACCATATTTTCTTGCTTCTTCTTTTACTTCTTCCTTAGATCTTCATTTGCAAGTTTTGCTTGCTAGAGTTCCAGATATATTTTCTAGAACACTAGATCTGATCTTCACTAATATTTAATCGTCGCTCCTTGAATGATATTCAATCATCACTCCTCAAATAATATGCATGTAAATATTACATTTTCACCCACACTCGCATTATTTCTCACATCGCTCTTCTCCTTCTATATTTTACCATTAGTTGTACATGGAAAGTCATGTTGATTTGAAAAGACATGACTTTTATTAAATAAATAATTAATTTCCCCCGTTTTTATTTTTTATTTTATTTTTCAAGATACAATGGGTAAAATACCACCATGGGTTTTAAAACCATGTGCAAATACCATGTGCACTTTTACTTCCACTTCCACTTTTACCTTTTTTAATCCAATTTCATATTTGCTCCACTTTTATGTAACTTCATTTTTAATCCACTTTCATGTTCACTCCACTTTTACGTAACTTTATTTCTAATCCACTTTCATGTAACTTTATTTCTAATGCACTTCCACTTTTGTATTTATTAAATTAATATTTCCTTTGAATATTTATATGTGAATAATTGCTTACCCTTGACATCAATGACAATAATTTATTCAACAATATCCCCCTTTGTCATAGATGACAATCTTGTACTAAAAAATATGTAATCCTCCAGAAATAGAAATAATTCTCCCTTGTACGCAACTCTCCCCCTATCTGCAATTCTACTCCCTTTGTCTGCAACTCTGCCCATGTTTGTAATTCTCCCCATTTTAAATCAATGGAAACAGTATGCCCCTCCTGAGTTGTGCTTATTTACTAAAAATATGAGAGGGATTTCACTCCCAGCATTTGTCTGAGATATTCAAATATTTCTCTAGGAAGGATTTTGGTAAAAATATATGCAATTTTTTCCTTGGTGGCAATGTATTCCAGCTTGACACTTACTTAGGGTACCTATTCTACTAGGAAGTGGTACTTGATGGGAATAGGCTTTGTATTTGAGTGCATAATGAGATTCTTTGAAATGTTGATTTCACTTGTGTTGTCACATATTATTGAGATTGGCTAATCATATTCTACCTTGATATCGTACAGTTTTTGCTTCATCCAGAGAAATTGTGTGCAACATGTTGTTGCTACAATGTTAGCGACATAACCTCCCTAACCCCTCACATAGGTAGAATAATATGATTCCATGTAATAAAGGCTAATATTAAAAAGGACCAGCGATAAGGAAGAATAAATCAAATGTAATAAAACCTAATAGAAGCTTTCACTTCTAGAAGGATCTTCCTCTAGATTGTTCTTTTGGATAGATAGAGTATAAATATAAGTAGAGCTTATGATAAATTTTGTCTTGGATATTATTGTAATAGAGCTATGATCTACTGGAGGTTTCCCCCTTGAAGAGGCAAGTGAACATTGTTATAACTAATCAAAGTGCTCTTTCTAGTGTTATTGTGGTATTATTTTGGTATTGTTCTGATTATATCATTGCTTCTCTACCATTTCTAGTTAAAATGTTTCTATTATGCATACTATTTTATATCTAGAATACTACAAGTGGTATCAAAGTACCTTCCTCGGTATAAATTTGTGGGTTAAATTTTTTTTTCCAGGTTAGAGATGTATTTTGGTGTCTTAAAGCTACAAAGATCTGTCGTTACACGCATAAAACCATGGTCGGGGATTCATACACATAGGAAATACAAGTGGTACCTAAGCGCACATCTATTGGCCACCCTTGTAACCCATGTTGGTACCCCTTCGAGTGGTAGTGCATCAAACAACACATGTATACGAACCAACTTAGATCTACTGAAGCCCTCCATAGATAAACCAATCAGCTACATGACTGCTATAGTTCCACCGAGAACAACACTCAGGAAGATACTCTCTAGTACATGGGTAGTCGAGTAGTACGGTTAAGGGCATAGTCTAGCCTCCTTAGTTGGTGCCCTAAGATATTGGGTTGAGTACTATTGTTGTACCACGCACATATATCAGAGCTATAGCACAGGGAAACCCCTTGTCTATAGAAACCCTGACTATCCTACCCTTAGGGACTGAAACAAAAGAAAAAATAGAACGGACAAGATCTATTTTCGCGCAACTGTGCCTTGTGCATTCTGGTTGTGAAATTACTACACATTTCTTCATGTTAAGAATTTGGGAATTTCATCACTGTAGTATTATTCAAGCAAGAGTATAACTCTATAGGAGTAGAAAAAAAATGAGTATATTGGTCTTGCTCGCACACTTATTTGGGACTTATCTCATTGGGTTCCTCTCTTCACCTCAATTCCAGTGATACCTCTCATTTTTAACACAATTTGTTTGTGTGGACCTGACCCATCTTTGACGCCCTTATTTGGATCCTATCCCTCTGGATTCCACTTTTTTCCCTAATCATAGTGGTACCTATCATTTGATGCCCTTTTTTCTCCATCGTCCCACCCACCCCTCCAAAACCCTTTTGTTTCCCCTATACCATTTGCATGTTCCTTTGTCCAAATGACTACCACACAAGCCCAAGAACTCAGTGCCTTTATTTCCGACAACCATCAACACAAGGACAACATCAAGAATCTCAGTGCCAACAATAACTCCATCAATTCAACTATTGAGATCCTCGGGGACCAATTTTTCCACATCAAATAACTCCAAGAACAATGTTCCTACATCAAAGACCTCAAAGAACACTTCTTGGGTCATTCCTAGAACCCTTCCTCTTCTAAACAACCATCTTATCAGGATGACCATGACTCTTCCCATTACCAAGGCCCTCATACTACCCACTTTTCCCAAGACCTTTGCCCTCCTAGAATTGAGGTGAAAATTTTTGATGGATCAGATCCTACAGGTCGGGTCACCCAAATGGAACATTATTTCTCTTTGCATGGAATTACTGATGATTTATCCAAGCTTCGTTATGGTGTCCTACATCTGGATCCAGAACAATGGCAATGGTGGAAATGGAGAAAAAGGGCACGCCAAGGGAATCTTTCTTGGAAACATTTTGTGGTCAAACTTTATGACCGCTTTGACTTTGACACCCACCATTTAGACTGTTTGAACAAGTTAAAGTAGTCTAGGATAGTGGAAGACTTTATTTACGCATTTGAGCACTTGGATTTTGGAATGAACGGCATGTCATATGATTTCTTTAGTGAATTCTTTATCAGTGGCCTCAAAGATGAAATTTGTGCCCATGTTCTCATGGCATGCCCCCAGACTTGGCTGGAAGCTACTCAACAAGCCAAGGAAGCCCAATAGATTCTGTCTTCCCAAACCCTCAAACCCTCATTTCCTCCTCTCCCTAAACCCACCTTTTTCCCCTCCTGCAACTCTGCTCAAGATCCATAAATTAAACAAGGTTGAAATGGTTGAACATCAACTCAAGGGTCTTTGTTATAATTGTGATGACAAATATTTTCCCAAGTACAAGTGTAAGGAACAAAATCCTTTTATGGTTGTAATTGAGGATCTTTCTAAAGAAGATGTTGTTTTTTCACCTGTGGAGGAACTACCACCGCCTTTTGACCTCACCCCACCCTCTAACCCACCAGATGTTGACCCGATGATTTCACTTAATTCCCTCACTGGCTTCTCTACTCCCCAGCCTCTCAAATTAATTGGTTACATCAAAAATAGGAAAGTAATCATCCTTGTCGATAGTGATACCACCCATAACTTTATTCATCATTGCATTGACCAAGAATTCAATTGTTACATCCATGCCATCAATATTTTTCAAATCATGAATTCCAATGGTGGTTCCATGAAATGTGGGGAACGATGTGAAAATCTGCAACTCCAAATTGGTCAGTATCAACTCAAATCCCATATGTTTTCTATAGAGATGGGTGGTTGTGACATTGTTCTTGGTGTCGAATGGTTATGCACTCTAGGCCCCATTCTCATGGAGTTTAAGGAATTAACCATGAAATTCCAATAGGAGGGACAACAATATAAGTTCCAAGGGATCATTGTAGGTTCCCCTGAGATCATCAGTCCCCATCTCATGGAAAATCTCCTCAAAAATGGTCATTCGGGAATTATAGCCCAACTCCACTCCATTCATGTTGTTGAGACACCTTCTGTGTATCCCGACCTCCAATATATCCTCCCCCGCCACCATGTTGTTTTTAACACCCCCCCAAGAACTTCCCCCTTCCTGTGGAGTCCATGATCATTCCATCCCTCTCATCCCGTGAAATCTTCCTCCCAATGTTTGGCCTTATCGTCATACCTTTTCCTAGAAGAATGAAATTGAGAAAATTGTTGATGAATTACTCGAAGCTGGTGTTATTTTTCCTAGTACTAGCCCCTATTCTTCCCCTGTGGTCATGGTACTCAATAAAGAAGGTACTTGGAGCATGTGTCCTGATTTTCGTGTCCTCAACAAACTCACAATCAAAGACAAATTCTCCATTCTTGTCATTGATGACATCTTGGATGAATTGAGTGGTTCTCAATACTTCACCAAATTGGATCTACGTTCTGGCTACCACCAGATCTGTATGAAAGAAGAATASATTCCCAAGACTGCATTTCACACTCATGAGAGTCATTATGAATTCTCGGTAATGCCCTTTGGATTGTGTAATTCTCCTTCCACTTTCCAAAGTCTTATGAATCATGTCTTCCATCCTTTTCTCCATCATTTTGTCTTAGTTTTCTTTGATGATATTCTCATCTATAGTAAAACTTGGCCATCCCATCTCTCCCATGTGAATCAAGTTCTCCATCTACTCTCCAAACATCAAATTTTCCTCAAACAATCTAAATGTGTCTTTGGTGCCTCAGAAGTGGAATACCTAGTTCATATTGTCAGCAAGGATGGTGTCCAAGTGGATATTAAGAAAATTGAATCTATGTAAGATTGGCCTTGCCCTAAAAATATTAAGATCTTGTGTGGTTTTCTAGGTTTAACGGGCTATTATAGGAAGTTTGTTCTGAATTATGGAAAGATTGCAGCTCCTATCACTTCCCTCCTTAAAAATAATGCTTTCACTTGGACTTTAGTTGTGGATCATGCCTTCCAATCCTCAAAAGATGATATGTGCTCGACCCCTGTCCTAGCCCTCCCAGAATTCATAAAGACATTCGTATGGAATGTGATGCTTTTGATAAAGGAATTGGATTCGTCCTCATGCAATATGGCAAGCCCTTGCCCTTCACTAGAAAACAACTTTCAGATAAAAATTTGGGCCAATCCATTTATGAAAAGGAAATGTTAGCTATTATACATGTTGTGGACCTCTGGCATCCTCATTTATTGGGTCAATGATTCCAAATCAAAACTGATCATCAAAGTCTTAAGTATTTCCTAGAACAACGAATTTCATCCCCGGCACAACAAAAATGGGTGACCAAGCTATTTGGATATGATTATGAGATCATTTACAAGAAGGAAAAGTAAAATGTAGTGGTCGATGCTCTTTCCTAAAAATATGAAGAAAACTGGTCCCTTTTCTCCCTCTCCTTCATTGTACTAGATTATCTCCAAGCTGTTCGTCAGGAATGGTTGCAAGGCCCCAAAATTTCTAGCATGCTCCACCAATTGCAACACAATTCTTCAATTTCTTCAGGGTACTCTTGGTATAATGAAGAGCTTCGCTATAAAGGTTGTTTGTATTTATGCAAGCAATCCAAACTTAAATCCACAGTGATTTCTGAACTTGATCCCTCACCCATAGCTGGGCATTCAGGGTTTACCAAAACCTATGAATGGGTCAAACATTTTTTTTTCTGGGAAGGTATGGAACAGGATGTCCACACCTTTATGGATGAATGTGAGGTCTGTCAACGCAACAAGGGAAAAACTGTCAAAGCTCCAAGTACACTCCAACCGCTTTTGATTCCCCCTACTATTTGGCAAGATATTTCTATGGATTTCATTATGGGATTACTAAATCAGACAATAAGTCATTCATCATGGTGGTAGTATATAGTCTCTCCAAATATGCTCATTTTTTTTCTCTTCAACACCCATTCACAGCCGCCACTAATCCAGGGGATCAAATTTTGCTCAAAAAATAAAAGTGCTTGGAATCACTTCAAAACAAACACGTACATAGGTCTCATCCTCATGATCCCAACGCAACTTTAAGGGGTTCAAACTGATGTCTTGTGGGCAATATATTGTGTTCTGTTTATTTTTCCAAACATGCAAAATTTTGTTGACTATACATTCCATACAGTGTTGACGTGGCAGATGATCGTACAGTCTGTACGACTGTACAATGATGACGTGGTAGGGTACTGACCCACACGTGGAAGGTGACATGGAAATGATGAGTTGGCATGCTGACTAGGAAGGCTAGGTGGAAGACAGGTGGGCGAATCGGCTATTGACACGTGTCATATTTGTTGGCAAGTTCTATGGTGCCACGTGTCCCAGTTGTGGGCTGCCACATGGAACCCCTCCAGTGTGTAAAATGGGTGAAGTCCATGGGGGTCAAACCCCCAACCTCCAGATGGAAACGTAAGAGCCTTGGCAGGGCCCAGGCTACTAGCCTGCCCACATTTTATGACTTAACCATATATCGTTTTAAAACTATATGAATTTGCATTATTGTTTGGTTGGTGGACTGAAGGGTCGGGGCTAAGTCCCAGCCCCCGGTTCTTACCGCATACCATATGACCTGTCCTTTACCCTTGCTGTGCGCACAGATCGTTACAATGGTGTTTAGCCCCGGTCACATCACTCTCCACCATATGACCCTAGAGCGTGGAGGTTGCAATGGTGTTGGTAGGTGCTAGTTTTCAGGTCAGTGTTAGGCCACATGGCCCATGCGACCTTTACCTCCATCGAGAAAAGGGGCAAGCGCACAAATGGTCCTAAAATTCCGCCAGTTTTGAGGGATTTTTGTGTGCGCTGGGTTTTTGGCATGAAAAACACACAAAGGTTGAGTTAGTCAAAGTGGGTGCAATTTGGTGAGTAGGTACAACAATCTTGAAGGGGAAAACTTCCAGGAGGTGTTACTTCTTCATATTTTGGCCAAACCAGGTGCTGAAAAAGACCAGCTAGGGGTTTTTGGATGTTTTGGAGCCATTGGAGCCATCTTTTTTGTATTTTGAGCACTTTAAAAACACTTTTTAAGAACAATGAAAATTATCCAAGGGAAATTGGACCAGGAGATGTAGCCCAAGGGAGGGGTGAACTCCTTTATCATTTGTTGTGTTATGTGCTCTTTTTTTACAAGTTTTGTATGCCTAATATGTTGCTCATGATTAAGTAAAAACTCATTAAATTTATGTGTTAGTAACTTGATCCAATTACCCAAACACATACCATTTTTACACTTTCAATTTAAAAGAGACAAGTCTTCTTCATTTTCAGATCAGTTGGAAACAAAACCATTTCAATTTCATATCATTTGGTGTTAGAGCATAGGTTTTTGAAGACTTGATTGTTTGCAAGTGTTTTGTTTTTCTGATGCTTACAAGGTTGAAGCTCACAAGAGGAGAAGGTCAACTTGTAGAGGCAAGTTCTAAACTGTCAAGAAGGAGAACTATCAAATCACCTCAAGCTTCAAGGAGATATTCACCAAGTATGGCTCATGAGGAGAGTCATGGAACTCTTCCTTCAGAGGAGGAAAGTTTCAGAAAATATGCTCCAAGAAGGACATGCCAAAGAAAGATAATACAAAAGAAGATGCTCCAAATAAATTTCAGGATGGGAAAAAAGATATAAACACAAAATAAATATAAAAGATTCAACTATCTTTCAGTCTTGAAAGATTAAATTTTTTGTTCCTTTGAATGAACTTTTAAATAATGTTGAATATAAAAGTCAGATAATTAATATGTTGAACGTAGACGAAGAAACATCTGATACTTTAAATCTTCAAGATGATCATCCTACATTCCTATTTATCCCTCGTGTTGAAGTAAACAGTAATGATGGTGAAGTACCTCCTTTTTACATCAGTCTCAACATCCATGACATGACCCTGCATAATACAATGTTAGATTTAGGAGCATCTCACAATTTAATGCCAAAGGAAATTATGGATAATCTTGGGTTAGACATTACAAGGCCATATAAGGATTTTTTTTCATTTGATTAAAGGAAAGTTAAATGTTTGGGTTTGATCAATGATATTGTTTTAACATTAACTCAAATCCATTTAAAAAGAATTGTTATGGATGTGGTGGTTGTTGATATTCCACCAAAATTTGGGATGCTATTATCAAGATCTTGGTAAACAAAATTAAAGGTCGGCTTGCAAATGGACATGTCCTATGCAACTATTCCAGTTTTTGGGGAGCGGAAGGTTATATTTTCCTCAGAAATAAATGACAAAGATTCAATTTTGATTTTTGATGGTGAACAGAAGTCAGACACAAAAAGGTTGTGCATCATTCACTTGGTGAATCTATTATCAGCAAGATCTAGAACTCAAAGTATCACTGGTGACTCCACTGTCTCAAGATGGATTCTCAATATGTAAGGTATGCGCGTATGAATCGTTCACATATTCATGGTTTTTCAAATCGTATGCCTTGTATATATTGGAAAAAATATTTATCGGAATTCAAAGATCAAGAAGGAAAATATGTTGCATTACATCTGATAAGTTCCATATGCATATACGTAAGCTTGGGGTTTATCAAGAGGATTTTTTGATGAAAATGTTCATGGTCACCTTGGAGGGAAAGGAAAGATAATGGTATGAAAATTTGCCACCTGCTAGCTTATATTCTCTTAAGAATTTCCATACAATGTTCTATGAGAATTATAGAGAATCTTATCCTTTTTTGTTGTTGTTTAAAAACTGTTGTGAACGTGTTGAAAGTTTCATTCAACACCTGGAAATTTTTTATGGTGATTAACAGTTTATGGATGAAGAAATCATAAAGGCCTTATATGAAAACACTTTTCAACATCAAAAAGAAATATTAGATGATAGTTTCCATGATATTCAGCAAGATTTACAACACACAATACTTTCTTCTTTGATTATAAATGAGGAAAATCAGGACCTTAGTATTTAGATTCATTTTCCTTCTCCTGAAAATGGTGAGGAAACTCGACATCCTTTATAAGTTTCATAGGAACCAGAGATAGAAATGGATAATCTATTAGATTTTGAATCAGTTCAAACTTTTCCCGAGTCATTTATTCAAGAAAACAATGAGCTCACTTTTAATGAAGAATTTAAGAAAGATATCGATTCATATCAAGATCAAAATGAGGTTTCTGTTGAATTGCATAGAGAAGGATCTTTGGACATTCATCATACATACGAGATAGATGTTGTTTTTCAAGAACATACAAAACCTTTTTATGATGTGAAAAATAAACAGATTGCTTCCTTTCATTTTGAAAATGAAACTGATTTGGATAAAATGGAACAAGGAACAACAATTAAAGATGAAATTGACTCTTCTGGAAGTGTTGATGAGGAAGTTTATGAAGATCTTGAAAGACATTAGTTCAGATTAGATTCCAGAAGACAGTTTTTATTTTCTTACCTATTACTTAGAATGAAGAATTTGATGAGCATGATGTTTCTTCTCTTCAAAATACGTTGATGCCATATGATTTTCATGAAAGTACCGTTGTTCTAAATGCTAATAATGAGTTTCTTGTTCAAGAAAATAATCAACAGTTTCAAGAGTGTTTTGCTGCCCTTAATGGTTGTGAAGCATATGAATTTCTTGAGCTATTGCAAGGAGAACAAGAGCAACCCAATCTTATTTATGAAGTAGGCTTCAAGCAATAGAAGCTTGATATTCTAAATCAATTGGAGTCTTGTTATGTTCTTTATGATCCAATGACTGATTGCATGGATTCTTGTTTTCCAAGGAGCCTTGATGTTGTAGTTTTCATCATATTTTATTTTCGATTTACAATTGTGACTATGGGTTGTCAATGAAATCTTTTTTGAAGATGTTGCATTCTTTTTGCACTTCTTTACATAGCTACTTCTTTACATAGCTATGAATAAGAGTTTATCTTTATCAGTGAAAAGGTTCCATGGTTTCATTGGAAATGTGATTATACTTGATCACACAAAGTTCAAATGGTTAGAGTAGGATATAGTGTGAAATAAGCTCGTTGGGAAACTATGGGTTGTCAATGAAATCTTTTTTGAAGATGTTGCACTCTTTTTGCACTTCTTTACATAGCTATGAATAAGAGTTTATCTTTATCAGTGAAATGGTTCCATGGTTTCATTGGAAATGTGATTATACTTGATCACACAAAGTTCAAATGGTTAGAGTAGGATATAGTGTGAAATAAGCTCGTTGGGAAATCATTTGCTTCGGTTTGGTTTTTAGCCAATTGGTTTTCAGTTTGCAGCAATGTATAATTTCAGTTTGCATTTTGGTTTCAGTTGAAAAACATGTACAGGTTGCAAGTTGAAGGATGTGATAGGTTTGGAACAGCCCAATGTATAGGCACGGGTCTACAAGGTCATGCCTGAAATGACACTTCAAGGCCTTATTGATCCATTCCATGCCTTTCCATGTCATTCCTTGCCTTCCCTTTCCTTTTCATCCCATGCCACACGAGCCATCCTGGAGGAGAAAAAGTCTTGGTCGAATTGTAATCACCAGCTGGAGTATGAATCATCACTGAAAATGCTGAAGAAGAAGTCAAAATTGACCAAATCTCCTCCATGTTGAAAACAGACAAGTTTGCAACGAGATTTATGGAGACTCCAAAGAGTACTCATTGGCAAGAAGGAAAGAGGATCCTGAGATATGTTGCTGGAACAACTGACTTTGGTATCCAATACACATCAAGTTTAAACTTTGATCTGACAAGGTCCTGCCTTGCAGGGAGGACACCATCCCCAAATGAAGCCAATGTTAGGCACTTTATAAATTTTGGAAAAAGGGACAACATTCCCAGATGGAGACAATGTTGGCACTTTATAAATTTTGGAAAAAGTAAAAAGTTAGTTTTATAAGCTCATTTGTGCACTCGGGCTTGCTAAGGTTTATTTGGAAGGTTTTATTAAAAAATGTTGGGTCTACTCTAACGCAATATCCAAGTCATTTCAAGCCACATATATCCACGAGTCAAGCACCAAAAAAACAAGCTCATATATCAAAGCATTCAACACAGAAGTCAACGCCTAGAGATCAAGCACCAAGCAAAACGAGGATCCCACAAGGGGCGATTAGCATTGGACATATAAAAATATTGGTGTATATAAATGTTTTAAAGGTATTTTCCTTTATGGATGTGGGATATTGCTTGATACAGTCAAAATGCCAAGTGTTTTTCCATACGAGCATCAACTAACAATCTCTCATTGTCGAATATGGAGAGTGTATCCAAATGCATGACAACACATAAAGTAAAGAAAGCCAGGTGGATGCCATGTTCAAGAACCAGTATAGTGACAGTGTTTATTCAACCATTCACCCAACTGTCGAGAAGCATCAAGAGCCAAGTTATGTTCAAGAATCAAAATGTCCACGCCCAGATGTTCGAACAATTAACTTGTTGATAAAGATTCATATTTATTATCCAAAGAGAGATGAAATTGTCATTTGAAATACACACAGATCTGAGAATGTGGTGCTAGGGCGACATCAGACTTGTGAGGTAGGGTTTGCATTCAAAATACATAAAGGCTTGAGGTAGTTTCAAGCCCAAATGTTGACAAGAAACGTCAGAGATTGCCTATCAAAAAGCACCCAGCAGAGACCAAAATTTCAACAAGAATGGCAAGTTTCAAATGGTCGATCCTGGAATTTAACACTAGAGCCTGCGTAGTACCAAATGAACTTTGTGGATGTCGTTGGAGAAATACTATGCAGTGTTAAGAGAACCTATGAACATATTCACTGCTCTACAGTTCGTATTAAAGAAATCATTATGGCATTTCCACAGAGGTGTAAAAATCATTGAGAAACAGTTTTGTAGCACCAGAACACTAAAATAGGGGAAGTTGCTAAAAACGTTTTGGAAACAGAGTTTTGCAGCACCAGTGAACTAGAAAAAGCCAGATTCGCTGCAAAAGTTTTGAAGTTGTGATTTTGCAGCGAACATTCACTAAACACGCTGCTAAACCACATAGTCAACCAAGATAAGAGCCTAACTAATTGCCAGCTAGAATGAATCTTTTCAAATTATCAGGTGGACTAGAAGGATCGATATTTTTCCATCGAATCATGTATATTTGATGATATTTGCTTGCATTAATTAGTCCAAAAAACTAAACCGTAGAAACTACGAGATGACATTGAATTTCATTCTATGAGTTGTAACTCTTTGCTATAGTTAGGAAATATAATAGACTATGATGTAATGATATGCTATATATTATGAATTTGGCAATGTAATAAGGGTTTGGATCTGAGGAAGGACTTATGAGCATTCAATTATTTTGGTTAATTAGAGTTGATCAATACAGAAGTACAAAGCAATTTTGTGCAGAGATTCATGTGCCAATGCATTCAAGTCTTTGATTTCCCTTTGTGTATGTTTTTCCTTATCTCAATTTCCATTTGAATGTATGATCTTCTAGTATTTTATTGAAAGTAGATGGTTTTGAATTCATCTTTGATGCTATGAGATCATAGAAATTAAATACTCTCACTCTTCCTCTAAAGTTAACACATAATTCATCCATGTTAGATGCTTTGTATTGATGGACTGTTTTTCTCAAATCTGTTATCATACTACAACGAGTTTAATAGTTTGAAAACATTGTCTATCTTTCCTTTGTCATTGAATTGTTCTACCAGCAGTTATTGGTCTCTTTGGTTAACTTTTCAGTTTTCATGACTCCATGCCCAATGGTCCTTTCCCCATCTCTACCAACTACATCATAAACCCTATCCTTATCTACAGATCTAGCCATTGTGATTAAATTCATTGAGGGATCCCCCTCTGGTTGGAAAGGTCTGTTTCCAGCCTAAAGTTTGGTTTGAAAAGGTTACCTTGGGAATTTTCTCCCACAACCGAGAAAATTACCAAGTGATAACATCTTGGCGCCATTGCTGAGGATTGAAATTTTTTATTTTCCTGAAGTTAAGCTTCATTGTTTCAGATCTTATTTCTAAGAGAAAACAAAAGTTCAGACATCAAATTAGTTGTATATTTTTCTCTGGTGATTCCACTGTCAAACGTTCAAGTAAGAAGGTGACTCCACTAAGGAATTTGTCTCAAAGAAAAATCTATACGAGGAAAAATCTGTGTTTGGGGTTCTTATAGTTATAGCCACCAACCTACTTGATCCTTCTTTCCTTATCTCACACTTTTCTGATTCAAACAAAATTTTGTGTCCTTGATCAAACATTTGACTTACACTGATTACTCAGATTTAGGAGAGGAACGAACTGATTAACATATTGAATACAATAAACACAGAGATAGGAAGAATAACACAAATATACAGTGCACAATATCTTCTATTAAACATTGAAATAGGCTAAAACTATAAAACTACATAACCAAAACTTGCTCGAATGGTGGTAGCTATCTCTGAGAAGAGATGTGCCTCCTACGTGCATCTGTCTGAGAAAAAAAAATGGATTACAATGAGGCTCCATAGGCCCTTTTCATATTTCTCATGAATGCCAAAACCCTAGACATCCAAAAACCTAACCCTAGAAGGTGAAATGCCAAAAGTCATGTGGGCCCTATGGGTAAGTTGGTGTAATTTGGTACCTCAACTTCCTAGGGTCGTAAATTTTGCATACGACCTTCGTTTTAGGCGTGTGATAGCCCGTTGGAAAGGTATTTCAGAGAGATACACATTTCGCCATCAGACTCTGACTCTGTTTATAGTTTGACTATGGCGAGTCAAGAAAAAAAAGGTTTAGGGCCCCAAAACAACCTTGGAAGTAAAACAAAATGTGTTGACATGAAAACATACAAAATAAGGCAGTTGGATTAGGCGAGAGGCCACCCGTATCCACCTGGAAAATGTGTGAGGCTTCAGACAACCCCATAAGTGTAGAACTTACAATTATAAAGCAGTACAAAAAGACGTGTTGAATAAAAAACAGACATGAGGATCTAGTTGGAATAGGTGGGTGGCCACCAATATCCACCTGGATCAATCCTCCCCCCTTAGGAAGCAATGGTATCCATTGCATTGAGTTCCCCCATCAGGTGAGGAAACTTCTGTTGGATTTGGCCCCTGGTGATCCACTTGCCTTGGTGTAGGATTTGCCCTGCCTTGATAACCCGATAAAGCTGGATCTGTTGTTGGTGAGTGCCCTTGACTTGTGTGTCCACTATATGATCGGTGGATGCTTGTTCCATGCAGTCAGGTTTGAGCTCTGTTGGTGTCAATTGTTTGACGATCTCAAAGGTGTCCAATAATGGTGGAAAATATGGCCGAAGGAGGTCCACATTGAATACTAGATGCAGACCAAGGAAGGGTGGAGTGTTGAGCTCAAAATCATTGCTACCCACATCCTTGGTGATAGTGTAAGGCCCATAATGAAGTGGTTGAAGGTTCTGATGGGATCCAGTGAGACGCTCCTTCTGTAAATGTAACTAGACTTTATCGCCAACCTGAAACTGGTGTGGTACTCTGTGTTTATCATGGCATTGCTTGTACTTAGCATTGGATTTCTACAAAATCTCGTGGACCTGTTGGTGGATGTGTTGAATCCTGTCAATGAATCTAGTGGCTTTGTCGATCACAGACTAATAAGGGGAAGAGTTTGTCTATGCGGTGGCATGAGGAAGTGCAACATCAATGGGTCCCAAGGGCTGGAATCCTAGACCCACCTAAAATGGGCTATGGTCAGTGGAACTATGGAGAGCCCTGTTGTAACTGTGTTGGACATATGGGAGACTCTTGCCCCATGTATGGGGATGCTTAGAATTGTACATGGGCAGGATGTGCACAATCATTCGATTGGCGACCTTGGTTTGGCCATCAGTTTGGGGGTGGAAAGAAGTGGATTTTGTGAGTTCGGTTGCCAACAGAGACCAGAGACTCGACCAAAAGGTGTTGAGGAACCTGATGTCTCGGTCGGAGATGATGGTTTGTGGTATCTCAAAGTGAATCCAAACTCGTTCGAAGAAGAGCTTGGCAGTATCTGCCACTATGACATTCTTCTTACAGGTTGTGAAAATGGCCATCTTCGAAAACTGATCAACGACCACAAGCATGCAGCCATTTTCGTGCTTGGTGGACGGAAAACTAGACACGTAATCCATGGAGATGGATTCCCACAGATTCTTGGGAATATGAAGAGGGGTGTATAAGCATTGTTTCTTAATGTTCAGCTTGGCAATGGCACAGGTAGTGCAATATCTGATATATTTTTTTACGTCATGTCGAAGTTTTGGCCAAGAAAAATGTTTCTGAAGAACAACCATAGTTTTCTCTATGCCAAAATGTCATGCCACTCGACTGTAGTGGGCTTCCAAAATCAGCTTTGCACGCCCGCTTGTAGGAACACAGATATGGCCCAGGTGGCATAAGATTATGTCCTGAATGTGAAAATCAGTGGCAATGGAGCCTGTACCCAAGAGCTTATATGTGGTGGCAAAGTTCGGATCTTGCTGGTAAATTTGGGGCCACTCCGATGTTTCATGTCCACGGGAATTGAGCAAAGTGGTAAGTGTAGCCACAGGAGGCCGATTGAGGCAGTCAGTGACACAATTGGAGATACATGTCTTATACTTGATGTTGAGATGGAACTGTTGCAGTTAGGTGGACCACTTTTGATGGTGGTCGTTCTGCAATTTCCCCTGTGTCTGTATGAACTACAAAGGCTTGTGATCAGTGTGTATGATCGTCTCTTTCCCCATAATGTAATGTTTCCATTGACGATAGGCTTGTACAATGGAATACATTTCCTTGTCATAGGTGGGGTATTTCCGGACAATATTGGAGAGTGTCTCACTATGGTATTCCACCGGATGCTCGTGCTGAGTGAGAACTGCGCCCACAACATAGTCAGATGCATTGGTCTCAATCTCGAATGGTTGTTGCGGATTGGGAAAGGAGAGTAATGGAGATAAGCACAAATGATGTTTTAGATCTTCGAATGCTTGTTGTTTCTCCTTGTGATGTCCCGTCCCCAAGATTAGGCCAGCAGGGAGTGACTTAGTAGTCTATATGTTCCCGTAGACTATAGTCAGGCACAAACAGGGAACCAGATGGAGAAATAAGGGAGAATTAAGGCTAAACGATAAATTAAGCCAAAAT
>SNQJ01S0083464.1:0-22020 GCA_010110895.2 Picea sitchensis | reverse complement strand
ACCACCTATGGATTGCCTTTTGAGACTCCATCAAAGAATAAAATGTGAGAGTTCTAAGTAGACTTTCATTGCTAAAAATCATGATCACTCAGTGAAATATGTCATTTTGATCCATAATTGAACTTGTCCATATTTAGGTTTGAATTTTGAGTTATATGGAATTGGTGAAACCATTTTTTTTCATCCTCACTCAAGCATTGTATTACATTGGTTTTTATTCCCTTAGAGTTGATGTGTTCTACTAATAATCATTTATCATTTGAAACTACAATGCAAGGATTGTCTAGATCCTACTTAAAAATGGATATGTTTTGGGCTAGCCATGTTTTCCAACAAATAAATTTTTGTAGAGATAACCACACTCTTTTGAAGACTGATTTGTTTTTAAAATTTCCCCTATATAGTTTTCTCCATTAAGAAATAATACTTTTCCGTGAGTTCAGAATTATCATTATGTGATTTTTTCTAGCATAGGTAGATTGCTAGACTCGATATGTATATTCACACTCAAAGAAATTGTGATGAACCATTTCAAATTCAAAGAGATAGAGGGAACATATTGAGGGGCCTTGGATTCCTCTTTTCTTCAAATTTTCAGTTGTCAATATATTCCCATGGACCAATGTCCAACAAAACATCTTGATTATGATATGTTCATCGAAATGCCATGCATGGTTCCAAATTATTGACTATTTTGGTAGAGTTAATGAATGAAAATGGAATAAATAACCATTTTTAACATTATAAAAATTATATCCTAATCCTCTACTATCAAAAGAGGAAGTGTTCCAAGGTGCACAACCTTTGAGAGAGTTAAGGAGTAGATTAAATAAAGGAAACATATGAGAAGGTGGATAATGGATATTCCACCCCAAAAAGTATCCCTAACTAGGAGAATATAAAGAGATATCATACAAGGTGTTTAAATTTTGGTTTCCCATCCATACTTTCAAAGGAAGGATATCGTGATTATATTACAATGATTGTTATCCAATTATATTGTCACGCCAAACACTAATGTCTCTCTCATTTCATAGGATACAAGTGATTTTGGATTGAATAATAGGGGCTACAACTCTGATGAGTTTCCATATGGGTGATCCTTTTCTAGATTCTATATCTTCCTTTCCATAAACAATTTCATATTTATTGAGCTAATTGTTGGATTACACCTACTAGGGCTAGAAAGGATGAACATTGGAATATGGGCAAGGACGAGAGTATTGATTTTATAAGCCCACCCTTCTTGTTGGATTCAACCATTGTGAACACCATTGTTGAAAATTGGATTTGATCTTACCTAATATACTCTACCAAGATTGCAATGTTCAGTTAGAAAAATTAATAGGCATCCCAATATACTTAAAGAAGGTCCATGTTTCCTAATGAGTGAACATAAGGATTCTGAAAATGGATTGTAACATATTCCTACTAATATTCCACCCATATATTTGAATTTTTTTACATTGAACTTTACCCCCAGAAGAATTTGTAAAGAGTCCCAAGACCCTTTTGAATATCTCTACCATAATAGTATATGCACCACCCATTAGAAGGGTATCGTCAAAAAATTGAGAATGATTCATGATTTTGACTCCCCTTATCAATTTAATTCTCGGAATATTTCCAAAAAACCTCTCTGAATTCAGTTCCCTCCTCAAAGACACAAAAATAATATTATATAAAAGAGGAGGTAGGGGAAGCCTTGACATAATCCCCTACTTCACTTAAATAAGGTGTTGGGTCTCCCATTTACTAATGGGGAAATCCATGGATTGCAAATGCATGTGGATACCCACCAAATGAAGGAAAGATAGAAACAAAATTTGAAAATAATATCAAAAAGAAAGGAGTGTCAAACCTTATCAAATTCATTTTCCATATCAATTTTGATGATCATATATTTTTCTTTGTTTTCTCAGCTAAAGTGTATTGGTTCCTTAACCATTATGATATTATCCACTATCTATTTTTTTTGCATGAATCCTCCTTGGTTGTATGATACAATTTTGGGAAGAAGTTGTTTTAATATGTTAGCAATAATATTTTCCATAAATTTATAGGATGCATTGCAAAGAGAAATGGGGTGGAGTCTAGAGAAAGAATAGGGGTTGGCTTCTTTAGGAATAAGGGAAAGAAAGGAAAATTTTGTGCTTCTTCCAATTCTACAAGATCTTTGTACATATTGCAACATTATTTTAAGATCAATTTTAAAGATATTCCATCATTTTCTATAAAAATGGATTGTGCCCTGGAGCCTTATTAGGGGCCAAACCCCAAATTACTCTTTGAATTTCATCATAAAATATTTCCTTTATCAAAACTACATTCTAATCTAAAGAGATGATTGAAGGAATATTTTCAAGCATGGTTGTCATCATATCAAGATCCACCCCTTCACTTTCTATATATATTTCATCATAGTGAGATATAGCTACCTCTTTAATCTCCTCAAAATTTCTCATGGTCATTCCATATTCCATTGTAATTTATTTAACATTGTTTTTTAATGTCCTTGCTTTTTCTTGCCTATGAAAGAAAGAGGCATTTCTATCTCCTAATCATAATCATAAACTATGGGGTTTGAGCCTCCACATTTCCTGCTCTACCATAAGCGATTTGTGAAATTTTTGAAAGACCACTTTTTTCTTTTAACGACTTCTTGATTATTTCTATAGACTCCATTTTTTCCTATAATTAGTCCAATTACAATTTTGTATTCTTATTTCTCATGTATTAGGGGGTATAAAAAAATTTATCTCTTTATTTCCGAGAAAATTCTAGTTCTTTAACACACACACACACACACACACACACATATATAAATACTTATAGTGTGCCAGTATTCCAATGGCTCTTTTGTCTCAATTGTGACACCATAATACTCTTTTGGCGCCTAAATTTTGATGCCCTTCCGACGATCCAAAACGTCGCAGATATGGAAAATTCCTCGATGCATACTTTTTGGTGTTAGCATTATGAATGTTTGAGTGAATGGTTTTAATGCAAGGGGGTATGCAAATGCATACTAAACTACTTGAAAAAATGAAACCTACTCTACCCTATCCTAGCTAGGAGCGACTATAATGGAAAAACATCTTGAAATTTTAGTAATCCATGCAATAGCTTTCTTGTAGAAGGTTGTTAGAGAGAAACATGATTAATAACACACACATATAAAATCACAACCATATTAATATAAGTTAAAAATTCAAACACATTAACTGCTCATAATCTTAGAATAATTAATAAGAGAGAAAACACAATTTGTAGAAAACTTCTCAAGAAGTCTATTATTGGAACAAAAATCTTATACCATTTACATAAAACCCAACATTTACTTGAAATAGTTCAAAGAAAACCACCATTAGCAAAACAATATTTCTCTCCAGAAAAATTAGCTATGAGGGCTTCTCAATATTATCTCAAAAAATTAGTTCCGCAAAAATACAAAGTTGAATATCCCCTTGAAATTGGGTCCCTTATTAAATTTATAACTACCTGGGTAACTAGCTATTGGGGTTATTGATTTATCAAAGAAATAGTTACATGTACTTTCATATTCCCATTCAACTATATTTACATGTGTTATGATAAGTACAAAATTGTGTAGTGATGACAAAAAACAAAAAAAAAGGGTGGTTGAGAAAAATTTTGAATTCCATGTATGCCCCTTTCATTTGTTCTTTTCCTTCAAATAGGATGCCCAAACTTCATGATGTCCTAAAATGGAGATGATTATGCAGAAAAGATGTGACTCTAGGGTGTCCTTGTGAACTTTTGAGTTCTAAAAGAGAGTCTTCGTATCCTTTCTTAAATTAACCATGAACGATTGGATCATATTTTTTGTTCTCGCTGGCTTCACAAGGTGTTCATCCATCAATTCTACCGTCACTCTAGTCACATCAATGGCATAGTTTTACCTCTGATTCATGTTTTGTTTGACCTATGAAAATATTTTTTCATCAGTATTCATCTTTCCTAGCTCTTCGATTTGGGGAAGATGGCCTCTGTGAGATAGGATATGTGTTTCCTTGTGAAGTTGTGCATAGATTAGTAGTGAATTCTTCAAGTAATTTTCAACCTTTTTACTAGCATGTTGGAAGTTTTCAAGTGAAGAGTAATTAATCTTTATTTCCCATTATAATACATGTGGAAACTACGATGGGGCATCTATATTTTCAATGATCCAACAGTGCATCTCATGACCTTCCCTAATGGCTGTGAACTCTATTTTTTTCCTCATATATGTTATGTTGTGCCATAATCTGTGTAGATAATTGTTGGAAAACATGCATATTTCCATACATATCCTTTGTCATCTCTTGGAGTTCCATCCTAAATTTATTGATGCATAACCTAATTTCTCTAATACTTTCCCTACCACTTTTACCACGCCTAACCCCTTCTTCCGCCTCTCTAATTATTTCATCCTTCTCTTCATTCTCATGCACTAAATATTTAAGACTCTATTCTAATGCCAATGTGAAGACGACACTAGCTAAAGTAATAGGAAGTGGATTATTTCCAACATTTTCTATCAAACTGGTTTTGGTTGTTACTAATAGTGGGGATTTTCCAGTCACTAGGAGCTTTCAGGTTTTCTGCAACACTATCTTACCATAAGCTTTATCGAATATGAAGGTGGTCAAGTTAGAAACCTTATGACCCTTAAAGGGAATGAACATTCCCAACCCTATCTCATGCAATGGAAAGTGTCCTCCCATGAGAGGAATCTTAGTTGATGATTCTGGAATTTTCATTCCCATGGGAGATGTGTCTTCATTCCTTTCTTCTTCATCTTTTTTTTTATTCCTCTATTTTTTCTTCTTCTGCTGCTATTGTTGTTGCTTTTGTTGATGCTTTTTTTTTTATGTCTCCCTTCAATATTKCTTTTGCTTCATCTTGTGTCGTCTCTTCTCACTTATCTCTCTTATCTTATTCTTCCTTATTTTTCCTTACCTTATCTTCCTTCTTTGTTTTTTTTCAACATCTTTGGCTATTGTTTCTTCTTTGGCCTCTTTTTCTTTTCTTTTTTTGGCCTCCTCTTATTTTATTTACTTGTTATCCTTTGATTTAACAGCTTATGTTTCTTTCCTTTTCCTTTTGTCTTGAGTTATTGCTTCTACTTTGGATGTTTTCTTTTTTTTTGTTTCCACTATTGTTGCTTCTTATTTGGCCTTCTTTTGGGCCTCTCGAACTTGTTATTCATCTACTATTATACCTAGAGGATTTCCCCTCCTTTTGAATATCACATCATGGTATGTCCTTGCTCGACACTAAATTTTCTCCTCCTCCCAGGCATTATTTGTATAGTCCCACCTGTGCTTGTAGTTTATGCAGTGATCTCTGATGACATCCCGAGGATAATGCATCCAAAATATTTCCTCACCAAAGTGGAAAGATTCCAATTTATTCACTTCAACTTGTGCCTCCTTGATGTCTTCAAATGAATATGACTTGACCAAAAGCAAGAAAAGAGACCATATGTACTTCTTATCTCTATATAGTGCTTCATTAACTCCATGTACGATGGTATGGTATGCAATATCCTATAGCACTAGCCTATCTGAGATGAATTTTGGAAGTAAGTGTAGGGATTCGGTATCTCTGTATATCCTGAGGTATGTTCCATATTCCAGGAGATACCAATCCCATATCCTTTTGACTATAGCCTGCACTTTTTCTTCCATGCATGTTGAAGTTGGTTTCCCATAACAAGAAGGAAGGAAAGGAGAAGAGAATCRTTATTGACTTAGTGAATGATCAATTCATCCCTCACATTATAGATAAGATGATGGGTAAGAATATGTTTGATGATTTGTGTTTTATTCAAAGTACTTTTGTTTCTCAAAAAATTCTCTTTTGAAACAATATTTCAACCATTTTCATGAGTAAGATATATAAAGTGGAGAGTTATCTGGCTAGGATAACAAAGTTGAGAGATAATTTGGCTATCATAAGGATGAAAATAGAGGATAAGGAGCTAGTGTCCATTTTCTTGAATGAGCTTGAAAATTCTTGAAGGCTTTTTTTCCAAGGCATATGTGCTTGTGAAAAATTCCCTACCTTCACAAAGCTTTGGGAATGACCATGCGAAGGGAAATATTATACTTTATTCTTGTTCAACACAACAAGAAGAAGTAGAAAATGTAGCCTTTGTTAGGAATATGAAGATGGGGAGTAAGAAAGGATATAAGAAGGGTAACAAGGAAGTTTTAGGAAATAAGTATTTGAGTAAGGTGAAATGTTTTATTTCTCACTAGATGGGACATTATTCCAGCCAATGTCCAAAGAATAAACTAAATGCCCAGTAGCAAATACAACTTGCAAGGATTGTAGGTATTGTAATAGGAGTGGATGAGATATAATCCTAGCTTAATACTACTTTCTCCATGGTCTCTAGTTTATCTTCTAACATTGTTTCAAGTGTTAGATGGTATGTGGATAGTGGGGCATTAAGACATGAATGATGAAAAGACACTCTTCAACAAGTTCTAGGAGCAAGAGGAAGGTACAAGTGTGAAGTTGGGTGATGATGCCCCTTCTCATATGAGAGGATTGGGATCCAATTACTTTTGAATACCATTAGGTGATGTTTTGTTTGCTCATGGTTTGAATAAAAATATTATTTTAGTTTCTTGTATGGTAGATAATCATTGTATATTTTCATTTGAAGGATAATAGTACACTATCAGTGATTGTAGTCTAGAAATTGTAAGGAATTTGGATAGAGGTGTGTGTGTGTGTGTGTGATGGTGGAATTTACAAGTTGATTATCAATATTGTGGCTCTTATACATTCTAGTGGGATACTAGATGAGCCTTATACTCTTGAGGAGGCATATGTAGATCATGCATCGTGATATTCCATGGAGATAGGTTCAAAACCTATTGCGGAATCAAGTATTGATTCCAAGCCTACAGCTAATGGGACTATTGTAGAGAACATGGATAACATTGTTGGATTCTCTTAGGTAGAGGGATTTAAGTGTGATGATATTATTTATTCAATATGGAGGTGACCTTGCTAAGGGTTTTTCTTCATCTTCCATAGGTTTTGAGTTGCATAAGAAATATAACCATGATTATAGGTTACAAGCATCCCTATGTGGATTGTTTCTTGCACCACAGGCTTGGTAAGTTCAAGATGGATGGGATTTATGTAGTTTTATATCTTTATGATTTTGATAAATCTAATCCACTTGTCTTGTTATTATATGGAGATGGAGATGTGATTATCTTTGCAAGATGTCCTAAACAAATCATGATGTGATGTTTGATGATGTTGGCTCATGATGTTTCCTTAAGGGATGATGGATTTTGGTAGTTTACTAATGATCCAAGGTTATGTTATCTTAGAATCATAGGGAGTTAATTTTCCTTGGAGTTTTGAGATTATATGATAGCATATCGGTTTGTTCGATATAGTGGGACTTCCACAACTTATAGCATCTACATTCTAGCACAAAAAAAGACAATGGTGAGTAGAGATGAGAATTTTAATGAGGGTGTGTAATCTTTTAGTTCATAGGGTTTTCCATAAGATATTAAAAGGAGATAGGAGGTGGTTATTCCAAAGGATAAATCGACGATTAGTGTTGAGTCAAATCAAGAGTGGGTGAGGTGAGATTATGGATGGATATACCCTAACCATATTCTTTGTCTAACAAAGGGTAGAGATGGCTTTCTCAAACATTAAAAGATCCATATGATCATCTAGGAGCACCCATATCTTCATTGAGGGAAGCAGGCCTCCTAGGATATATGTTAATCATATTGCATTGGATTCTTTCATTTTCGATCCTTTTAGTTTTTTTTGTTGAGCAGACACTTATACTGAGAGGAGGGGATGAATCAATATAAGGATATATTTTTCATTTTAACATTCATGAACCATAATGAAGAAATAACATAAATGTAACAACTAGAAGACACAATATTGAACGTGGAAATCCTTTCTGGAAAAAACCACAATTTGTTTTTTTATATAAATTTGTAGGCACCAACCTACGGTTACAAGTGTTTTTAGGCACCAACCTACATGAGACAGTAATCCCCTCTACTTTTTGTAGGATCTAACCTACATGAGAAACAAATTCCCTTTGTCTTTTGTAGGAACCAACCTATAGGAGACACCAATATCCTTTGTTGTTTGTAGGCACCGACCAACTGGAGACACCCATCCCTGCAACTGTTTGTTTTGTAGGAACCAACCTACTTACAAGTTTATAGGTTATTCATATGAATTTTGTTCATTGATTTTCTTGATGCTCATGTCTTTACCAAATATTCTCTATGCTCATTACTTCTGCTTTTTCCATATCTGCTTTGTGCTTGCTACTTCTGCCTTAGCTCTACTTTCACCATATTTTCTTGCTTCTTCTTTTACTTCTTCCTTAGATCTTCATTTGCAAGTTTTGCTTGCTAGAGTTCCAGATATATTTTCTAGAACACTAGATCTGATCTTCACTAATATTTAATCGTCGCTCCTTGAATGATATTCAATCATCACTCCTCAAATAATATGCATGTAAATATTACATTTTCACCCACACTCGCATTATTTCTCACAKCGCTCTTCTCCTTCTATATTTTACCATTAGTTGTACATGGAAAGTCATGTTGATTTGAAAAGACATGACTTTTATTAAATAAATAATTAATTTCCCCCGTTTTTATTTTTTATTTTATTTTTCAAGATACAATGGGTAAAATACCACCATGGGTTTTAAAACCATGTGCAAATACCATGTGCACTTTTACTTCCACTTCCACTTTTACCTTTTTTAATCCAATTTCATATTTGCTCCACTTTTATGTAACTTCATTTTTAATCCACTTTCATGTTCACTCCACTTTTACGTAACTTTATTTCTAATCCACTTTCATGTAACTTTATTTCTAATGCACTTCCACTTTTGTATTTATTAAATTAATATTTCCTTTGAATATTTATATGTGAATAATTGCTTACCCTTGACATCAATGACAATAATTTATTCAACAATATCCCCCTTTGTCATAGATGACAATCTTGTACTAAAAAATATGTAATCCTCCAGAAATAGAAATAATTCTCCCTTGTACGCAACTCTCCCCCTATCTGCAATTCTACTCCCTTTGTCTGCAACTCTGCCCATGTTTGTAATTCTCCCCATTTTAAATCAATGGAAACAGTATGCCCCTCCTGAGTTGTGCTTATTTACTAAAAATATGAGAGGGATTTCACTCCCAGCATTTGTCTGAGATATTCAAATATTTCTCTAGGAAGGATTTTGGTAAAAATATATGCAATTTTTTCCTTGGTGGCAATGTATTCCAGCTTGACACTTACTTAGGGTACCTATTCTACTAGGAAGTGGTACTTGATGGGAATAGGCTTTGTATTTGAGTGCATAATGAGATTCTTTGAAATGTTGATTTCACTTGTGTTGTCACATATTATTGAGATTGGCTAATCATATTCTACCTTGATATCGTACAGTTTTTGCTTCATCCAGAGAAATTGTGTGCAACATGTTGTTGCTACAATGTTAGCGACATAACCTCCCTAACCCCTCACATAGGTAGAATAATATGATTCCATGTAATAAAGGCTAATATTAAAAAGGACCAGCGATAAGGAAGAATAAATCAAATGTAATAAAACCTAATAGAAGCTTTCACTTCTAGAAGGATCTTCCTCTAGATTGTTCTTTTGGATAGATAGAGTATAAATATAAGTAGAGCTTATGATAAATTTTGTCTTGGATATTATTGTAATAGAGCTATGATCTACTGGAGGTTTCCCCCTTGAAGAGGCAAGTGAACATTGTTATAACTAATCAAAGTGCTCTTTCTAGTGTTATTGTGGTATTATTTTGGTATTGTTCTGATTATATCATTGCTTCTCTRCCATTTCTAGTTAAAATGTTTCTATTATGCATACTATTTTATATCTAGAATACTACAAGTGGTATCAAAGTACCTTCCTCGGTATAAATTTGTGGGTTAAATTTTTTTTTCCAGGTTAGAGATGTATTTTGGTGTCTTAAAGCTACAAAGATCTGTCGTTACACGCATAAAACCATGGTCGGGGATTCATACACATAGGAAATACAAGTGGTACCTAAGCGCACATCTATTGGCCACCCTTGTAACCCATGTTGGTACCCCTTCGAGTGGTAGTGCATCAAACAACACATGTATACGAACCAACTTAGATCTACTGAAGCCCTCCATAGATAAACCAATCAGCTACATGACTGCTATAGTTCCACCGAGAACAACACTCAGGAAGATACTCTCTAGTACATGGGTAGTCGAGTAGTACGGTTAAGGGCATAGTCTAGCCTCCTTAGTTGGTGCCCTAAGATATTGGGTTGAGTACTATTGTTGTACCACGCACATATATCAGAGCTATAGCACAGGGAAACCCCTTGTCTATAGAAACCCTGACTATCCTACCCTTAGGGACTGAAACAAAAGAAAAAATAGAACGGACAAGATCTATTTTCGCGCAACTGTGCCTTGTGCATTCTGGTTGTGAAATTACTACACATTTCTTCATGTTAAGAATTTGGGAATTTCATCACTGTAGTATTATTCAAGCAAGAGTATAACTCTATAGGAGTAGAAAAAAAATGAGTATATTGGTCTTGCTCGCACACTTATTTGGGACTTATCTCATTGGGTTCCTCTCTTCACCTCAATTCCAGTGATACCTCTCATTTTTAACACAATTTGTTTGTGTGGACCTGACCCATCTTTGACGCCCTTATTTGGATCCTATCCCTCTGGATTCCACTTTTTTCCCTAATCATAGTGGTACCTATCATTTGATGCCCTTTTTTCTCCATCGTCCCACCCACCCCTCCAAAACCCTTTTGTTTCCCCTATACCATTTGCATGTTCCTTTGTCCAAATGACTACCACACAAGCCCAAGAACTCAGTGCCTTTATTTCCGACAACCATCAACACAAGGACAACATCAAGAATCTCAGTGCCAACAATAACTCCATCAATTCAACTATTGAGATCCTCGGGGACCAATTTTTCCACATCAAATAACTCCAAGAACAATGTTCCTACATCAAAGACCTCAAAGAACACTTCTTGGGTCATTCCTAGAACCCTTCCTCTTCTAAACAACCATCTTATCAGGATGACCATGACTCTTCCCATTACCAAGGCCCTCATACTACCCACTTTTCCCAAGACCTTTGCCCTCCTAGAATTGAGGTGAAAATTTTTGATGGATCAGATCCTACAGGTCGGGTCACCCAAATGGAACATTATTTCTCTTTGCATGGAATTACTGATGATTTATCCAAGCTTCGTTATGGTGTCCTACATCTGGATCCAGAACAATGGCAATGGTGGAAATGGAGAAAAAGGGCACGCCAAGGGAATCTTTCTTGGAAACATTTTGTGGTCAAACTTTATGACCGCTTTGACTTTGACACCCACCATTTAGACTGTTTGAACAAGTTAAAGTAGTCTAGGATAGTGGAAGACTTTATTTACGCATTTGAGCACTTGGATTTTGGAATGAACGGCATGTCATATGATTTCTTTAGTGAATTCTTTATCAGTGGCCTCAAAGATGAAATTTGTGCCCATGTTCTCATGGCATGCCCCCAGACTTGGCTGGAAGCTACTCAACAAGCCAAGGAAGCCCAATAGATTCTGTCTTCCCAAACCCTCAAACCCTCATTTCCTCCTCTCCCTAAACCCACCTTTTTCCCCTCCTGCAACTCTGCTCAAGATCCATAAATTAAACAAGGTTGAAATGGTTGAACATCAACTCAAGGGTCTTTGTTATAATTGTGATGACAAATATTTTCCCAAGTACAAGTGTAAGGAACAAAATCCTTTTATGGTTGTAATTGAGGATCTTTCTAAAGAAGATGTTGTTTTTTCACCTGTGGAGGAACTACCACCGCCTTTTGACCTCACCCCACCCTCTAACCCACCAGATGTTGACCCGATGATTTCACTTAATTCCCTCACTGGCTTCTCTACTCCCCAGCCTCTCAAATTAATTGGTTACATCAAAAATAGGAAAGTAATCATCCTTGTCGATAGTGATACCACCCATAACTTTATTCATCATTGCATTGACCAAGAATTCAATTGTTACATCCATGCCATCAATATTTTTCAAATCATGAATTCCAATGGTGGTTCCATGAAATGTGGGGAACGATGTGAAAATCTGCAACTCCAAATTGGTCAGTATCAACTCAAATCCCATATGTTTTCTATAGAGATGGGTGGTTGTGACATTGTTCTTGGTGTCGAATGGTTATGCACTCTAGGCCCCATTCTCATGGAGTTTAAGGAATTAACCATGAAATTCCAATAGGAGGGACAACAATATAAGTTCCAAGGGATCATTGTAGGTTCCCCTGAGATCATCAGTCCCCATCTCATGGAAAATCTCCTCAAAAATGGTCATTCGGGAATTATAGCCCAACTCCACTCCATTCATGTTGTTGAGACACCTTCTGTGTATCCCGACCTCCAATATATCCTCCCCCGCCACCATGTTGTTTTTAACACCCCCCCAAGAACTTCCCCCTTCCTGTGGAGTCCATGATCATTCCATCCCTCTCATCCCGTGAAATCTTCCTCCCAATGTTTGGCCTTATCGTCATACCTTTTCCTAGAAGAATGAAATTGAGAAAATTGTTGATGAATTACTCGAAGCTGGTGTTATTTTTCCTAGTACTAGCCCCTATTCTTCCCCTGTGGTCATGGTACTCAATAAAGAAGGTACTTGGAGCATGTGTCCTGATTTTCGTGTCCTCAACAAACTCACAATCAAAGACAAATTCTCCATTCTTGTCATTGATGACATCTTGGATGAATTGAGTGGTTCTCAATACTTCACCAAATTGGATCTACGTTCTGGCTACCACCAGATCTGTATGAAAGAAGAATASATTCCCAAGACTGCATTTCACACTCATGAGAGTCATTATGAATTCTCGGTAATGCCCTTTGGATTGTGTAATTCTCCTTCCACTTTCCAAAGTCTTATGAATCATGTCTTCCATCCTTTTCTCCATCATTTTGTCTTAGTTTTCTTTGATGATATTCTCATCTATAGTAAAACTTGGCCATCCCATCTCTCCCATGTGAATCAAGTTCTCCATCTACTCTCCAAACATCAAATTTTCCTCAAACAATCTAAATGTGTCTTTGGTGCCTCAGAAGTGGAATACCTAGTTCATATTGTCAGCAAGGATGGTGTCCAAGTGGATATTAAGAAAATTGAATCTATGTAAGATTGGCCTTGCCCTAAAAATATTAAGATCTTGTGTGGTTTTCTAGGTTTAACGGGCTATTATAGGAAGTTTGTTCTGAATTATGGAAAGATTGCAGCTCCTATCACTTCCCTCCTTAAAAATAATGCTTTCACTTGGACTTTAGTTGTGGATCATGCCTTCCAATCCTCAAAAGATGATATGTGCTCGACCCCTGTCCTAGCCCTCCCAGAATTCATAAAGACATTCGTATGGAATGTGATGCTTTTGATAAAGGAATTGGATTCGTCCTCATGCAATATGGCAAGCCCTTGCCCTTCACTAGAAAACAACTTTCAGATAAAAATTTGGGCCAATCCATTTATGAAAAGGAAATGTTAGCTATTATACATGTTGTGGACCTCTGGCATCCTCATTTATTGGGTCAATGATTCCAAATCAAAACTGATCATCAAAGTCTTAAGTATTTCCTAGAACAACGAATTTCATCCCCGGCACAACAAAAATGGGTGACCAAGCTATTTGGATATGATTATGAGATCATTTACAAGAAGGAAAAGTAAAATGTAGTGGTCGATGCTCTTTCCTAAAAATATGAAGAAAACTGGTCCCTTTTCTCCCTCTCCTTCATTGTACTAGATTATCTCCAAGCTGTTCGTCAGGAATGGTTGCAAGGCCCCAAAATTTCTAGCATGCTCCACCAATTGCAACACAATTCTTCAATTTCTTCAGGGTACTCTTGGTATAATGAAGAGCTTCGCTATAAAGGTTGTTTGTATTTATGCAAGCAATCCAAACTTAAATCCACAGTGATTTCTGAACTTGATCCCTCACCCATAGCTGGGCATTCAGGGTTTACCAAAACCTATGAATGGGTCAAACATTTTTTTTTCTGGGAAGGTATGGAACAGGATGTCCACACCTTTATGGATGAATGTGAGGTCTGTCAACGCAACAAGGGAAAAACTGTCAAAGCTCCAAGTACACTCCAACCGCTTTTGATTCCCCCTACTATTTGGCAAGATATTTCTATGGATTTCATTATGGGATTACTAAATCAGACAATAAGTCATTCATCATGGTGGTAGTATATAGTCTCTCCAAATATGCTCATTTTTTTTCTCTTCAACACCCATTCACAGCCGCCACTAATCCAGGGGATCAAATTTTGCTCAAAAAATAAAAGTGCTTGGAATCACTTCAAAACAAACACGTACATAGGTCTCATCCTCATGATCCCAACGCAACTTTAAGGGGTTCAAACTGATGTCTTGTGGGCAATATATTGTGTTCTGTTTATTTTTCCAAACATGCAAAATTTTGTTGACTATACATTCCATACAGTGTTGACGTGGCAGATGATCGTACAGTCTGTACGACTGTACAATGATGACGTGGTAGGGTACTGACCCACACGTGGAAGGTGACATGGAAATGATGAGTTGGCATGCTGACTAGGAAGGCTAGGTGGAAGACAGGTGGGCGAATCGGCTATTGACACGTGTCATATTTGTTGGCAAGTTCTATGGTGCCACGTGTCCCAGTTGTGGGCTGCCACATGGAACCCCTCCAGTGTGTAAAATGGGTGAAGTCCATGGGGGTCAAACCCCCAACCTCCAGATGGAAACGTAAGAGCCTTGGCAGGGCCCAGGCTACTAGCCTGCCCACATTTTATGACTTAACCATATATCGTTTTAAAACTATATGAATTTGCATTATTGTTTGGTTGGTGGACTGAAGGGTCGGGGCTAAGTCCCAGCCCCCGGTTCTTACCGCATACCATATGACCTGTCCTTTACCCTTGCTGTGCGCACAGATCGTTACAATGGTGTTTAGCCCCGGTCACATCACTCTCCACCATATGACCCTAGAGCGTGGAGGTTGCAATGGTGTTGGTAGGTGCTAGTTTTCAGGTCAGTGTTAGGCCACATGGCCCATGCGACCTTTACCTCCATCGAGAAAAGGGGCAAGCGCACAAATGGTCCTAAAATTCCGCCAGTTTTGAGGGATTTTTGTGTGCGCTGGGTTTTTGGCATGAAAAACACACAAAGGTTGAGTTAGTCAAAGTGGGTGCAATTTGGTGAGTAGGTACAACAATCTTGAAGGGGAAAACTTCCAGGAGGTGTTACTTCTTCATATTTTGGCCAAACCAGGTGCTGAAAAAGACCAGCTAGGGGTTTTTGGATGTTTTGGAGCCATTGGAGCCATCTTTTTTGTATTTTGAGCACTTTAAAAACACTTTTTAAGAACAATGAAAATTATCCAAGGGAAATTGGACCAGGAGATGTAGCCCAAGGGAGGGGTGAACTCCTTTATCATTTGTTGTGTTATGTGCTCTTTTTTTACAAGTTTTGTATGCCTAATATGTTGCTCATGATTAAGTAAAAACTCATTAAATTTATGTGTTAGTAACTTGATCCAATTACCCAAACACATACCATTTTTACACTTTCAATTTAAAAGAGACAAGTCTTCTTCATTTTCAGATCAGTTGGAAACAAAACCATTTCAATTTCATATCATTTGGTGTTAGAGCATAGGTTTTTGAAGACTTGATTGTTTGCAAGTGTTTTGTTTTTCTGATGCTTACAAGGTTGAAGCTCACAAGAGGAGAAGGTCAACTTGTAGAGGCAAGTTCTAAACTGTCAAGAAGGAGAACTATCAAATCACCTCAAGCTTCAAGGAGATATTCACCAAGTATGGCTCATGAGGAGAGTCATGGAACTCTTCCTTCAGAGGAGGAAAGTTTCAGAAAATATGCTCCAAGAAGGACATGCCAAAGAAAGATAATACAAAAGAAGATGCTCCAAATAAATTTCAGGATGGGAAAAAAGATATAAACACAAAATAAATATAAAAGATTCAACTATCTTTCAGTCTTGAAAGATTAAATTTTTTGTTCCTTTGAATGAACTTTTAAATAATGTTGAATATAAAAGTCAGATAATTAATATGTTGAACGTAGACGAAGAAACATCTGATACTTTAAATCTTCAAGATGATCATCCTACATTCCTATTTATCCCTCGTGTTGAAGTAAACAGTAATGATGGTGAAGTACCTCCTTTTTACATCAGTCTCAACATCCATGACATGACCCTGCATAATACAATGTTAGATTTAGGAGCATCTCACAATTTAATGCCAAAGGAAATTATGGATAATCTTGGGTTAGACATTACAAGGCCATATAAGGATTTTTTTTCATTTGATTAAAGGAAAGTTAAATGTTTGGGTTTGATCAATGATATTGTTTTAACATTAACTCAAATCCATTTAAAAAGAATTGTTATGGATGTGGTGGTTGTTGATATTCCACCAAAATTTGGGATGCTATTATCAAGATCTTGGTAAACAAAATTAAAGGTCGGCTTGCAAATGGACATGTCCTATGCAACTATTCCAGTTTTTGGGGAGCGAAAGGTTATATTTTCCTCAGAAATAAATGACAAAGATTCAATTTTGATTTTTGATGGTGAACAGAAGTCAGACACAAAAAGGTTGTGCATCATTCACTTGGTGAATCTATTATCAGCAAGATCTAGAACTCAAAGTATCACTGGTGACTCCACTGTCTCAAGATGGATTCTCAATATGTAAGGTATGCGCGTATGAATCGTTCACATATTCATGGTTTTTCAAATCGTATGCCTTGTATATATTGGAAAAAATATTTATCGGAATTCAAAGATCAAGAAGGAAAATATGTTGCATTACATCTGATAAGTTCCATATGCATATACGTAAGCTTGGGGTTTATCAAGAGGATTTTTTGATGAAAATGTTCATGGTCACCTTGGAGGGAAAGGAAAGATAATGGTATGAAAATTTGCCACCTGCTAGCTTATATTCTCTTAAGAATTTCCATACAATGTTCTATGAGAATTATAGAGAATCTTATCCTTTTTTGTTGTTGTTTAAAAACTGTTGTGAACGTGTTGAAAGTTTCATTCAACACCTGGAAATTTTTTATGGTGATTAACAGTTTATGGATGAAGAAATCATAAAGGCCTTATATGAAAACACTTTTCAACATCAAAAAGAAATATTAGATGATAGTTTCCATGATATTCAGCAAGATTTACAACACACAATACTTTCTTCTTTGATTATAAATGAGGAAAATCAGGACCTTAGTATTTAGATTCATTTTCCTTCTCCTGAAAATGGTGAGGAAACTCGACATCCTTTATAAGTTTCATAGGAACCAGAGATAGAAATGGATAATCTATTAGATTTTGAATCAGTTCAAACTTTTCCCGAGTCATTTATTCAAGAAAACAATGAGCTCACTTTTAATGAAGAATTTAAGAAAGATATCGATTCATATCAAGATCAAAATGAGGTTTCTGTTGAATTGCATAGAGAAGGATCTTTGGACATTCATCATACATACGAGATAGATGTTGTTTTTCAAGAACATACAAAACCTTTTTATGATGTGAAAAATAAACAGATTGCTTCCTTTCATTTTGAAAATGAAACTGATTTGGATAAAATGGAACAAGGAACAACAATTAAAGATGAAATTGACTCTTCTGGAAGTGTTGATGAGGAAGTTTATGAAGATCTTGAAAGACATTAGTTCAGATTAGATTCCAGAAGACAGTTTTTATTTTCTTACCTATTACTTAGAATGAAGAATTTGATGAGCATGATGTTTCTTCTCTTCAAAATACGTTGATGCCATATGATTTTCATGAAAGTACCGTTGTTCTAAATGCTAATAATGAGTTTCTTGTTCAAGAAAATAATCAACAGTTTCAAGAGTGTTTTGCTGCCCTTAATGGTTGTGAAGCATATGAATTTCTTGAGCTATTGCAAGGAGAACAAGAGCAACCCAATCTTATTTATGAAGTAGGCTTCAAGCAATAGAAGCTTGATATTCTAAATCAATTGGAGTCTTGTTATGTTCTTTATGATCCAATGACTGATTGCATGGATTCTTGTTTTCCAAGGAGCCTTGATGTTGTAGTTTTCATCATATTTTATTTTCGATTTACAATTGTGACTATGGGTTGTCAATGAAATCTTTTTTGAAGATGTTGCATTCTTTTTGCACTTCTTTACATAGCTACTTCTTTACATAGCTATGAATAAGAGTTTATCTTTATCAGTGAAAAGGTTCCATGGTTTCATTGGAAATGTGATTATACTTGATCACACAAAGTTCAAATGGTTAGAGTAGGATATAGTGTGAAATAAGCTCGTTGGGAAACTATGGGTTGTCAATGAAATCTTTTTTGAAGATGTTGCACTCTTTTTGCACTTCTTTACATAGCTATGAATAAGAGTTTATCTTTATCAGTGAAATGGTTCCATGGTTTCATTGGAAATGTGATTATACTTGATCACACAAAGTTCAAATGGTTAGAGTAGGATATAGTGTGAAATAAGCTCGTTGGGAAATCATTTGCTTCGGTTTGGTTTTTAGCCAATTGGTTTTCAGTTTGCAGCAATGTATAATTTCAGTTTGCATTTTGGTTTCAGTTGAAAAACATGTACAGGTTGCAAGTTGAAGGATGTGATAGGTTTGGAACAGCCCAATGTATAGGCACGGGTCTACAAGGTCATGCCTGAAATGACACTTCAAGGCCTTATTGATCCATTCCATGCCTTTCCATGTCATTCCTTGCCTTCCCTTTCCTTTTCATCCCATGCCACACGAGCCATCCTGGAGGAGAAAAAGTCTTGGTCGAATTGTAATCACCAGCTGGAGTATGAATCATCACTGAAAATGCTGAAGAAGAAGTCAAAATTGACCAAATCTCCTCCATGTTGAAAACAGACAAGTTTGCAACGAGATTTATGGAGACTCCAAAGAGTACTCATTGGCAAGAAGGAAAGAGGATCCTGAGATATGTTGCTGGAACAACTGACTTTGGTATCCAATACACATCAAGTTTAAACTTTGATCTGACAAGGTCCTGCCTTGCAGGGAGGACACCATCCCCAAATGAAGCCAATGTTAGGCACTTTATAAATTTTGGAAAAAGGGACAACATTCCCAGATGGAGACAATGTTGGCACTTTATAAATTTTGGAAAAAGTAAAAAGTTAGTTTTATAAGCTCATTTGTGCACTCGGGCTTGCTAAGGTTTATTTGGAAGGTTTTATTAAAAAATGTTGGGTCTACTCTAACGCAATATCCAAGTCATTTCAAGCCACATATATCCACGAGTCAAGCACCAAAAAAACAAGCTCATATATCAAAGCATTCAACACAGAAGTCAACGCCTAGAGATCAAGCACCAAGCAAAACGAGGATCCCACAAGGGGCGATTAGCATTGGACATATAAAAATATTGGTGTATATAAATGTTTTAAAGGTATTTTCCTTTATGGATGTGGGATATTGCTTGATACAGTCAAAATGCCAAGTGTTTTTCCATACGAGCATCAACTAACAATCTCTCATTGTCGAATATGGAGAGTGTATCCAAATGCATGACAACACATAAAGTAAAGAAAGCCAGGTGGATGCCATGTTCAAGAACCAGTATAGTGACAGTGTTTATTCAACCATTCACCCAACTGTCGAGAAGCATCAAGAGCCAAGTTATGTTCAAGAATCAAAATGTCCACGCCCAGATGTTCGAACAATTAACTTGTTGATAAAGATTCATATTTATTATCCAAAGAGAGATGAAATTGTCATTTGAAATACACACAGATCTGAGAATGTGGTGCTAGGGCGACATCAGACTTGTGAGGTAGGGTTTGCATTCAAAATACATAAAGGCTTGAGGTAGTTTCAAGCCCAAATGTTGACAAGAAACGTCAGAGATTGCCTATCAAAAAGCACCCAGCAGAGACCAAAATTTCAACAAGAATGGCAAGTTTCAAATGGTCGATCCTGGAATTTAACACTAGAGCCTGCGTAGTACCAAATGAACTTTGTGGATGTCGTTGGAGAAATACTATGCAGTGTTAAGAGAACCTATGAACATATTCACTGCTCTACAGTTCGTATTAAAGAAATCATTATGGCATTTCCACAGAGGTGTAAAAATCATTGAGAAACAGTTTTGTAGCACCAGAACACTAAAATAGGGGAAGTTGCTAAAAACGTTTTGGAAACAGAGTTTTGCAGCACCAGTGAACTAGAAAAAGCCAGATTCGCTGCAAAAGTTTTGAAGTTGTGATTTTGCAGCGAACATTCACTAAACACGCTGCTAAACCACATAGTCAACCAAGATAAGAGCCTAACTAATTGCCAGCTAGAATGAATCTTTTCAAATTATCAGGTGGACTAGAAGGATCGATATTTTTCCATCGAATCATGTATATTTGATGATATTTGCTTGCATTAATTAGTCCAAAAAACTAAACCGTAGAAACTACGAGATGACATTGAATTTCATTCTATGAGTTGTAACTCTTTGCTATAGTTAGGAAATATAATAGACTATGATGTAATGATATGCTATATATTATGAATTTGGCAATGTAATAAGGGTTTGGATCTGAGGAAGGACTTATGAGCATTCAATTATTTTGGTTAATTAGAGTTGATCAATACAGAAGTACAAAGCAATTTTGTGCAGAGATTCATGTGCCAATGCATTCAAGTCTTTGATTTCCCTTTGTGTATGTTTTTCCTTATCTCAATTTCCATTTGAATGTATGATCTTCTAGTATTTTATTGAAAGTAGATGGTTTTGAATTCATCTTTGATGCTATGAGATCATAGAAATTAAATACTCTCACTCTTCCTCTAAAGTTAACACATAATTCATCCATGTTAGATGCTTTGTATTGATGGACTGTTTTTCTCAAATCTGTTATCATACTACAACGAGTTTAATAGTTTGAAAACATTGTCTATCTTTCCTTTGTCATTGAATTGTTCTACCAGCAGTTATTGGTCTCTTTGGTTAACTTTTCAGTTTTCATGACTCCATGCCCAATGGTCCTTTCCCCATCTCTACCAACTACATCATAAACCCTATCCTTATCTACAGATCTAGCCATTGTGATTAAATTCATTGAGGGATCCCCCTCTGGTTGGAAAGGTCTGTTTCCAGCCTAAAGTTTGGTTTGAAAAGGTTACCTTGGGAATTTTCTCCCACAACCGAGAAAATTACCAAGTGATAACATCTTGGCGCCATTGCTGAGGATTGAAATTTTTTATTTTCCTGAAGTTAAGCTTCATTGTTTCAGATCTTATTTCTAAGAGAAAACAAAAGTTCAGACATCAAATTAGTTGTATATTTTTCTCTGGTGATTCCACTGTCAAACGTTCAAGTAAGAAGGTGACTCCACTAAGGAATTTGTCTCAAAGAAAAATCTATACGAGGAAAAATCTGTGTTTGGGGTTCTTATAGTTATAGCCACCAACCTACTTGATCCTTCTTTCCTTATCTCACACTTTTCTGATTCAAACAAAATTTTGTGTCCTTGATCAAACATTTGACTTACACTGATTACTCAGATTTAGGAGAGGAACGAACTGATTAACATATTGAATACAATAAACACAGAGATAGGAAGAATAACACAAATATACAGTGCACAATATCTTCTATTAAACATTGAAATAGGCTAAAACTATAAAACTACATAACCAAAACTTGCTCGAATGGTGGTAGCTATCTCTGAGAAGAGATGTGCCTCCTACGTGCATCTGTCTGAGAAAAAAAAATGGATTACAATGAGGCTCCATAGGCCCTTTTCATATTTCTCATGAATGCCAAAACCCTAGACATCCAAAAACCTAACCCTAGAAGGTGAAATGCCAAAAGTCATGTGGGCCCTATGGGTAAGT
>SNQJ01S0083463.1:49173-80901 GCA_010110895.2 Picea sitchensis | reverse complement strand
AAAGACTGCCTATCATTTCAAAGAAGAAGAGGTTTTCTCCCTTTATGGGTTTCCTCATGAAAATCTGTCTCTGTGTGTATTTTATGTGTGTCTGATGATCTTTACTCTTACTGTCCATATGATGTATGTTGCTTGATGACACAAGAAGAATTCTTTATAATTATTTAAAAGGCATAAAATTGTTTAAGCTTATGTACAACTGATTCACCCCCCCTCTCAGTTGTATTAGTATTTTCAACAATGATCATGTAGATCAAGTCATGAGCACCATCATCACTATCAATATCATCTAATAGCATCTTGGAATCAACATACATCATCCTTTGCATCATCTCTCGAGGCCATTCTCCATCTGAGTAATCGGGCATGATGTTGAGTAAGTCATGTGTTGAACTCAACATACTCAGTAGAGTGTCTCACATGCGTCACCCACTCAACAAAGTGATACAAGAACCATTCTTCTAATCTAGACATACGTCCTAGAAGAATAGATATCTTAATAGATGCTGAAAGCCCCACAATGGGCTACAAGGATCATTCTTCTAATCTGGATCTACATCCTAGAATAATTTTATTCCTCCCAAACAATGAAAGCCACCCTATGGGATATAGATACCATTCCTACAAGAATTCCAATATCAAACTATTTTTTAATCGGTACATATGCACCATAGATATAAATCTCTACTCATATTCCTTAGAAAATATCGGTTTCATATCAATCATCTTAATCATGACGTCATGTCCCTAGGAGACAGACTATTCAACTTGATCAGGCCAATAACCATGTGTTGGTTATATTTCATCCTTGCTACCCTTCTTGGGATGACCTAGGTTCAGGTCCACTTGGTTTCCAACAAAGCCCCTCTAAAACTATCATCCCTCCTGGTAAACTGGAAGGCAACATAGTGCACATGATGCATAGCATAGTCTCACCCGCGATAGTTCTTATGGGTGGCTGCAACGCTCAGGTGCTTGCAGCCTGGGAAATGAGTGGGGATATGTGATTAAAATATATAGTATTCATTTATTACTTAACATTCAACTTATATGGAATACCCTGTCATTCTTGCTCATGTATGTAAAGTAGAAGATCTATCTAGTCATTCACACATTTGTTTAACATCTAATCATTAACAACATAATATATACACAACATTCAATCACACAACACATTATATACCATGGTTCACCCCCTCCTCGGCTATGTCCACAAAGATTTGTCTCTTGGCTCTTTTATTTATGGTTTTGTCATACAAATAGCGCCGCACACATTAAAATTCTCCATCAACTGGGTCAAGACCTTACAATGAGGCGGACTAGATCACACCAGGTTCCTAAGCCTGTGATCTAACCCTCAAGATCTACCTATTTCCCCTCCTCAACTCAACAACTTACAAAGTAAGATAGAATTTTACAGACATTCTGATCCAAAACAATAACAGTGTTCCCACTAACAACGAATGATGAACCCTGACCTAGACCTCCTAGGTGCCTACTTGTACATGTTTTTGTCTTATCAGCCATTACATCCTCTTACAAAAACCCTAACCCTAGAATGGTTAGGTATTCTTACATGCATGCCTTGCATTCTTCCCTCCTCTGCATGCGTGTTTTCCTTTTGCGTGTTGCTTTTCCTACCAACTGTGTTTTCCTTAGTTTCCGATGCCACTACTTCCCTTAATTTCTGGCACCACTGCTTCCCTTTATTTTCGACGTCGCTACCCTATTTTCTAGCATTGATTTAGTTCCTTCATTACTTCTTCGAATTTCCCCAAAATTGGCCTTCTCCTGAAAATGGGCTTGTGCCCAACAAGCCCCCAACACTGACATGTGGCTCATCTCGAGCCACCTAGGCACTCTGTGCTCCCTTGACAGCCTCTGCTAGATTGTGGAACTTGTCTACAAGTTCCCTTCCTCGCATTTGTACCCACACAACCTTTTCTATGAGCATGTCTAAATTATGATCTATGACTTCCTCTTGAACCATGGATGTGCATTTCTTCTGTGTCTGTTCCATGTTATCCTTCTATTCCCCCAATTGGGTGATGAGATGCATTGCTTGGTCTTGAAGAGGTTCCATCTGCGTCTATCTCTCTTGTATGTGAACCTGCGCCATCTTTAGTTCGACGTGTAGTCTCTTAATCTCCTGCGTTCCTTTTAAACACTCAGTGATGCCCATTGTCTTCTGCCTCTGCTTGATGTCCTATATTTTGGCATTTATCCTCTCTTCCTCTTGGTTCCATTACTGGACCTGCTCATCTTCCTCTAGCGCTTTCCAAAGATGTGTTGTTCTATTAAATAGTTATACTGATGTGTTAACGTGTTTCTCCAACTTTTCTAGTTGGAGTGAAACTTCTACTTTCCTCTATTCCCTAACCTTTGGTGGAGTCATCAGAGTCATCTTTTCCTTTAGTTCCTCAATCTGTTTCCTAGATTGGTCGATAGTTTGGGTAATTTGATTGAGTTTTTCCTCCATAGTTGGACTCTTAGCTTGCACACTATCTAGAAGGTGGTCGTAGACTGTTGTCACCCCGTGTTGAATTTTATTTGCATGCTCTTTTTATTCTTTGGTATCTAACTTTAATTGTTCTACCATGAGCTCCAACTCTTCCTTGTCACTTTTAATTTCTTGCAGTTTTGTTGCATCTGTCCTCGCGCATGACTTCACCTCCTGTGTGATGATGAATTGGAGTCTGTACAATGCCGTTTTTGGTATTTTAGCTAATACCATGTCGACCTGCACCAACTCTTTCAGTGGCATTTGTGCTGTGGCTTCATCCATCTGCAACATGTCATTTGTTATACCGAATGTTGGAATTGCCTACGTAGTTGTGTGAACTGTGCGGCTAGTTTGTGGCATAGTCCTTGTCGCCGCTGTTGTTTCTCCCTCGGGAATGAATTTTGTTCCCCTTTTAGACTTCTCCGTGGTCCTAATTTTCTCAAGCACCTATCTTATGCTACCCAGGTCATCTTGTATCTTCCCCCTTTGGTGCCTGGCTTCTTCGAATTCTGCTGCTGCGTGATCTTGTATCTTTTCTACCACAAGGTCAGCATCATCTTCCATTATTGTATATTCGAGCGACTCTTTGTGTGCCTTTTCCTTCTTGCGCGTTCCTCCTGACTGTGAAATTGGCCTTTTAGGTGGCCCTGGTTCTTGAGGGGTAGATGCTAAGGGGGTTCCCTGTGTTCCTGTAGCCCCCGCTCCTTGGTATTTTTTTGCAAGGCAGTGTCCTCATTTCCTTCCTGCACATCCTTTTTTTGTTGTGCTGACTTCTGTGTTGGTTTCAGATTTTTGGTCACAACTTTGTCCTCAACAGGTGTCTTGGCCTACCCTGCATCCACCTCCATGCCCTTAGGTATTTCCTAATGTAAGACTGGGATATTCTAGTCTTCGGGCCAATCTCTCATTGCCATCTCTACGTCTTCCTCCATGACGTGGTATCTCAATTGGAGCCACTCCTTCTCTGGATCCCTACGTGCCTAGATCCACATGTTATCCTTGGACACCTTGAAGTTGGTGATGTCTTGAAGCTGCGTGACTACCTCAAGATTTATTCACTAAGTGTTAGCTATACTCTCCTGTATCTCCACAAAATACCTGGCAAAGGTACCCATGTTTATTCTTCTGTGCTTGGGGTCCAAGTTACTCCTCAATGACATGTATTGTTTTGTGTGACATCAACCTACCCAGTCACAAAAGAATGAATATGGGGGCTCCCTCAAACCCATCAATGTGATAAACATGAGTATCCACGAGTAGTGAAACTCTGTGCCAAGGTCCTGCATGTCTTTACAGTCCTCCATGAATACGTTTAGTAGGTATGGGGCCCAGCTGAGAGACGTGCCATTTTCACACTGCACTGTAGTTGTGATGATTCTGACATGGACTTCTTCCTTGTGACACTTTCACAGCATTTTGCAGGACATGATTTTAGTGGCCATCCTTGTCGTGATGTCACTAATCCTCTTGATGATTATACCGTGTGACCACCTATCTGTACCATATGTTTTTTGTCATCGAGGTACTGCACAGGGTTATCACCCTTTGATGGTAGTCCTGTGATCAATGCTATCAGCTCTATGCCTATGGAGATGGGATGTTCCATCCACAGGAATCCTCCATGGAGGACCGCTATCAACTACTTGATGCAATTGTTCACCTCTTTCCCCCTTCCAAAGTGGAGAATCTCCAACAGGCTTAATATCCTAGTGTTTTCTAGGCCAACTTCCCATGGCTTAGGATGTAGAATGGGATATCTAAAGGGCCCTATCCCTATGCTGTCTAAGTAAACCCGCTGCAAAAATTCAAGGAATTTTCCTTCGTCGGCCACATCAGTATTTAAGCTTCTCCAAGCACCCTACCAGTGTGGGAGTGGTTTTCACTCCTTCCAAAATGCATGGGAGTACGATTGCAACGTCAGGTTACCTACATAGAGACCGTGCCATAGACTATTTTCCCTTCTGTTTGGGTAGTTGGCTTGAGGTCCCCGCCTCCATCTGTCTTCTTTCTATGTTAGGGTCTGGATAACAGTGATATCCTCTACCAGACCCTCATGTTCCTGCGTGGTTTCAACTCTAGTGTTTTTGGGTCTAGGTCCATTTTTTCTGAGCAGTATCGTGGCCATTTACTTATGGGACCCCTTCGGCCACTACAATATCTGGTGGGTTTCCTATGTTGTGCACAGGATGTCCCTGCGCGCTGTTGGCCAGGTCAAATTCCATGGATGATGCGGTTGGATCCTGTATTTCCTCCACCACTGGTGTAGGCTCTATTGGTGGTTCGACCAATGATGGAATTGCATCGACATCGATGAATTCCTTGGGCTGTCTAGTTTCTTGTTCGGGCTCTACTGCTTCTTGTGGTGCCCTGATACTCTGTGTTTTACTCCCTTCTTGGCTCGACGCACCCCTCTTTGGTGGTGCCATCATGGGTGGTGGTTGGTTTTGGATGACTGACTCTTCACTGGTTCACCTATGTTAATTAACTTCGGCTTTGCATGATCTATCTCTCTGTAATTTCAAAAATTCACAATGGGTCTTATGTCACCCATGTTTCCCCTTTATATAAGCAAGTCACAAAACTTCTCAGAGAAGCTTCTCCATTGTTGATTAATGTAATAGCGCTTTATTCATACTTTTTCATTGAATTTCATAATTACTGCCAATTGATGCCTTTATCGTAGCCTCCATTTTTCAAGTTTCTGCCTTTTATGACCATTGGTCCTTTTTCCTGTGCGCTGAGTTTTCCAAGTGCAACATATATCGTTTAGCCGGTGCACGTGGACAATTTATTTTCGTCATGCTAGGTCCATTTTTTCTGTGTGTTGTCTTTTGATGTCTGGCGCGGTAACCCCAATGTTATTGCGCGCAGTCTTCTTATTTTGGCACATCCTTTTTTTTTTCCACACATCTCTTTGCTGCACAGTAACTTCCTAAGTGCTAGGTGGTCGACTGTCCCTATACAGTTTCATTCGAATCCCATTGATCATTCCTCTGAGTTCTGTACCTCCTAAATCTTTCAACCGTACATCTCCCCCATCTATGATAGCCTTCACTTCATATGGTCCCAACCAATGCATTCTGAATTTTCTTGGGTGCTGAAGAAATTTATTGTCATACACCAAGACTAGGTATCCCTCTTTGAAGTTCCTCCTTTTAATATGTATGTCGTGCCAATATTTGTCCCTTGCTTTCTGTACTTCTTTGTGAAATCATACTAGAATCTCGTCATCTTCCATTTCCATAAACTGACTTATCCTTTCTTGTTCTATGCCTCATTCTGTCATGTTTGTGATTGCTGCTATGCGCATACTAGGTATCAAAAATTCTAATGGAACTATTGCTTCTTGTCCATACACCAACCTGAATTGTGTCTGCTCTGTTAATTTTTTGCATGTAGTCCTGTATGCCCATAATAATGCTGGCCATAATAATGCTGGTATTTTCAAGTCCCAATCATCCCTATTGACATTGCAGATCTTTGTCAATGCATTCTCTAGGATCTTGTTAAAGGATTCCACTGTTCCATTTCCTTGAGGGTGATATGGTGTACTCTTTTTATGATAGAATTCAAACTGCTTAGTCATAGACTTGATAGTATTATTGATGAAGTGAGTTCCTTGGTCACTCTTCAAAATCCTTGGGCATCCAAATCTAGTGATCACTTGCTCAAACAGGAAGTGTGTTGCTGTCTCTACGCTGCAATATTTTACTGGTGATGCTTCTTCCAATATCGTTAAGTACTTTGTCACAATAATGATATACCTTGCTCCTGACCTCTTTGTTGGTGGATTAATTGGTCCCACAAAATATATTTTTCACTTGTCGAATACTTGCAAGGTTATTTGAGGTATTAGGGGCATCTCATCCCTTCAATTAGGTTTACCAACCCTATGACATACATCACATATATGGAAGTAGTCCTTTGCATCTCTGTGGATGGTCGGCCTCCATAGTCCTACACACAATACCTTCTGTGCAGTATATTTTCCTACATAATTTCCTCCAGCTATTCCCTCATCGACCTCTGCTAAAATCCTAGGCCTTTCATGTTCTAGTACACATCTTCTCAAGATGGTGTCTGCGCCCATCTTGTATAAGTGTCCTGCAATCAATTGATAGTATGCATCTCTGACTACCATATTTTTCTTCTGTGCAGTGTTGAATTGTTGTGGTGCGGTCCCTGTACTCAATCATTGAATGATGCCAGCAAAATATTCATCAGCTACTTGGAATGAAAATAATTGTGCATCAGGGAAGTTGTCCTCTAAATTTGTAGGTTCTTATCCATTGGTGATCCTTGACAAGTGATCAGGTCCTGCATTCAATTTCCCTGGTTTGACTATCACTTCAAAGTCAAATTCTTGAAACAACAGTAACCTGCATCTACAAATTCGCCCCCCCAATAGTGGCTTATTGACTAGGTATTTGAAAGAAGAATAATCTGTGAACATTTTAAAGTGTTTCCCAAGTAGATAGTGTCTGAAATTCTGTAATGCATATACCATTGCTAAGCCTTCTCTTTCTATAGTATTATAGTTCTTCTCTGACTTTGACAATTTTCTTCTTGCAAATGCTATAGGATGGTCTAACTCTCCCTCTCTTGGCTATGCCAGAATAGCTCCAAGTGCTATCATTGATGCATCTACATTCACATGAAATGTCTTTTCCCAATCCGGGAATACTAGTATTGGTGTTGTTACCATTTTCTCTTTTAGAGTGTCCAATCCTTGCTGACAGTCCTCATTCCACTGAAATTTACTATCTTTCCTCAACAATTTCACCATCAACGTGGTGATCTACATATACCCTTTTATGAATTATTTGTAGTAGCCTATGTGTCCCAATGTTGCTCTTAACTGACATACTGATTTTGGTGGTGGTAAATTGACAATCACTGCAATATTGGTAGGATCTACTAGAAAGCCTTGTTTGCACACTATATGGCCCAATAGTGTCCCAAAAGGTGTCCCAAAGATGCACTTATTGATATTTAATGATATATGACACTGCCTGCATCTTTCCAACATCAGACATACCTCTAAATGATATTTCAATAGACTGTAGACTATCCAATCATCTAGATATAGCTCTAAACACTGATGGATGTACTCTTTGAATGCAACTATGACTACTCTTGAGAATATTGCTGGTGGATTGTTCAGTCCAAAAGGCATGACTGTGTACTAGTAGGATCCCCATTCTATGGAAAAAGTGGGTTTTTACTTGTCTTCTGGAGCTATCTTAATCAGATGGTAGCTTGAGAATCCATCTATGAATGAGTATGCTTCTTGGCCTCCTACATTCTCTAATACCTCATCAATGAAAGGAGTAGGAAAAGGGTCATGTAGGCAAGCATCATTCAATTTACCAATATCTACAGAGATCCTTATCCCTCCCTGCTTATTCTCCTGAACTACCATAGGGCTTACTCATTCAGATTCCTCCATTGGTTATATGATTCTAGCTTCCAACATTCTGTCAATTTTTTCTTTTACTTTCTGCTTATATATTGGGTTGAGTCTATACGGTCGTTGTCTGACTGATCTATCCTCAGTTTTGAGAGGTATATTCATCTCTCCTAGATCTCATGATATTCCTTTCATTTCTATAAATGTTGTTGGGAACATGTCACTTTATTCGCGCAACAACTCTGTTATTATTTCTACTGTCTATGCATCCCTGTAATCCCCAATACTAGCCATTTTGGGATTATCATTTGTCCCAATATTTCCTTTCTTCACCTTGAATGGAACAACAAATACTTTTGACTCGAGAAATGGACCTTCCACCTCCCTTTCCCCTTCAACTTCTGTAAATTGAATATTACATGGGTCATCTTCATCTAGTGCTTCTTCCTACACGTGGTAGCATGACAATAGTTCTTTAATTAACTGTCTGTTCTGCTGCTGATACTCTGTTATAAGCTCAACCTATGGTTCTTGAATGAATATCACCCCTCTGATCTGTTTGAGTGATGAATCCATTTTTGGGTTCTCATGTTCAAATGATAAAGTGACTATAAAATTTTGTTGTAATGTTGTCCATTTTGTAGTGGCTTTACGTAGTTCCTGGTCTACATACAAGTTTGTTGGAATTCCTTCCAATGTGTGAATAAAGTGATGAGACCATTATTTTGGTGGTGTCATTCTCCATAGTGTTTTCACTTCTCCAAGTGTTCTTCTAGTGTCCCCTGTCCATCATATCTCTACAATTTATTTCGTCCCTGTTATGCGCCAAACATGATGCACAATAATTGCTTACATTGGTACCAGTCCTTGACTATTTCTTTGTGTGCACTGCGCCATATTGCAGGTGTTGCCTTGGGTGCTATATCCAGAGATAAGAGTCTCTTATTTCCTAACACTTCATCTTCGTATATTTTTAGGAATTCTTCTAAGTCATTCACCCCATGAAAGTTGGGAGGTTCTTTTATCTCTGTACCTACCCATATTAATACATGATCTATTCTTGCACACCTTCTTGTGGAGACTTCATATAATGTTTGCTGCCAATTCTCCAACCCTATATCTGAGTCTAACATGCATGACGTGATAATTCTCCAACTGAGTACCCCATCTGTTGTTGGATTCACATAATCCTCTTCTTGCATGGTGGCTCTATATAACTGGTTAATTTCCTTGAGGTCTAAGAAAGTGGGTTCTACAAACCTTTCTCCTTCCGATGGATCTAGTGGCACAATGAATCTGTATTCTCTTGAATTGAATGTCATCTTCCTCGTCTTCATATTGATTATGGATTGATTGTCAAACACCCAATACAAAACAAGAATGCCGGATAAGGTGTTCTGCCATCCACTATTTCTATTACATCAAAATCAGCTTTAGTGCGCACTCCATCCAGATCTACTATCATTCCCTTTAGCCTTACAATTGGCAGAACTCTGTGTTGATTTGCTAGTTTCAGCTGAACAGGTGAATATCCTAGTGTGGGCTCTCCCATACATTTCCATGTCTTCTTGGGTAGTACATTCACTTAGAAGCCTAAATATAGTATAATATCCCCCATGTTGAAATATCCAATATTGGCATTCAGTCTGAAATCTCTACTTGTTCTCCTCCTTGTATGAAAATGATTAACTGTTTTCTGTTCTAGCTTTCCCTCTACATCTGTGCTACATATTTCTAACATATTTTGTAACACTTTAACATATGATGGATCATTTATTAGTTTAACACATGATTGCAGAAAATCCTTTATGGTACTTACTTGTCCTAGAGGTTGTTCTTAATTAGTGTGATCCAATGATGAAGGCATCTCGTACGTTGGTACGTTCTGAGTATGCTACACAGTTGATGCAGATGCAATGTCTGGCTTCAATAATTATTGTCTGGCTTGCTTGAACATCCCCTTTTCATTTTGTGCATCAAACTGCTTCTTTGGTTCAACATTTTTATTCACCCATTGGTGTTGTGCTAGATCTTATCTTACTGCATCATCTCTTTTCTTAGCTCCTTCGCACATAACTATGTTAATATTTCTTCCATCATCCCTCCCTTTTTCAGAAATCCATTGAACATTATTATTTTTATGATTTCTCTTTTCATGGATCCTCCCCAATAGTGTCGGACAGTCTTCCATGTCATGGTCGGATGCGTGACAATACATACATGTCAAAGGTGGAGGTGGACATTCTCTTTCATAATTCCCTGGTTTTTAATAATTATGGCATGCCACTGGTCCTCTGCCTCCTCCAAATCCTCCTCTACCTCATCCTCCACCTCTGTATCCATCTTAATCTCCTTGTAGTGCATTGTACTGAGGTGCCGAATTGTACAATGTGGGATTATAGTGCGGCTACACAGTATTGTACTGCAACTGCACAATGTTATGTTTCTACGACACAGTGTTATACGGGTCTGGTACTTGGTTAAACTGTGGTACAACTTTCCCTGTCATCCTTTCTGCCTACACCCTATAGGTGTATGATGTTCTTTCCCTCATCAGCTCCATTGTCCTATAATATTTGTCATCATGGCCTACTAACTTGCAAAAGTTGCAATATGAACTCTTAGGCACCATCTAGTATTTATGCATCATTGGACAATGATATGGATATGCCCCTATGACTTACAAATCTCACACCATAGTCCTCATGATGGAAAAGGGTTTGGCAGTCCTGTTTCCATGTACTATGCGAATGTTGGGCATTCGTTCTTGTGGTATCCTTCTGTCCTACATATGGTACACCAAATAAATTCTCTTTTGTTCTTACTCATTGTTGATCATTAAAATTGCAACGAGGAATTTCTCCCACAAAGTATTGCTAAAACCATGTTATTTAAACTATGCTAATAATATAATACTAGTAGGTGGGACCCCCTTGTAGACTGGAGGCTCGAAGATAGTCATATCACACTTTTTCTGTTGCTGTTTCGATGCTGCTTACAGTGTCCTATATGGTTGACATTGTAGTCATGGTTTCATTTTGGATATAGTAACAAGTGGATAATGCATTTTATGGGATGTTATGTTATTTAAAGCTTTATTTTTATGTTATGATTGACATATATTTACAGTGTCTATGTTAAATAATTTCATCGTGATTTATTACTTGGATACACATACACAAGAAATATGTTAGTAATGACATAACCAAAACAAAGAGAAGAAACTTATGAAAACAATCCTAAAAGAAAGGGCCTATGTTTAAGCTATGTTAAAGGTTATGTGCAAATGGAAATATAAAACATGTTAGCGTTAGTCCTAACTATTAAATGGTTGGTTAGTGGCTATGCGATTTACATTTGAGTTATTTTGGGTGCATATGATATGGAAATGCATATGGTATGGCATGAAAACTTGACAAGGGTTAACGTGAATGTTTTGGGTGGCACATTTGGCAAGGAATATGGTTGCAGTTTTCAATGGTTTAGAAATTGATTACATGGTTTAACTGATATGGTGAGTGTTGGTTCACTTGTACTTCTGAATTAAATAGAAGAGGAGATGGAAGTGACATGCAGTAAATGCACGTCACTCCATACTCCCCCCATTAGGCTGCCACCCTAGTATGGTTCTTGTTGCATTTTGATCTGCTAGTGGTTAGGTATTCTTGCATGCGTGCCTCACATTCTTCCCTCCTTTGCATGCACATTTTCCTTTTGCATGCTGCTTTTCCTTCCATCTCTATTTTCCTTAGTTTCCGACGCCATTTCTTCCCTTAATTTACGATGTCGCTCCCCTATTTTTTGGCGTTGGTTTAGTTCCTTCATTACTTCTTCGACTTTCCCCAATATTGGCCTTCTCCCCAAAATGGGCCTACTCCAAACACCGTTCCTCAGGAAAAATACCAGTCCATGATACATCAACAATCTGTCAACCTAGACCATTATCCACTGGGATAATGTTTGTCCACCAACAATTCTTTCTACCATGACCATTCTCTGCTTGGAGAATGTCTTTCTATCAACACACTGACTATCCATCTAGGTGGAAATCATCTCCAACTCTAGTGGTAGTCTCAATGGAAATCAAATAGTAGAATATAACTTATACAATGCCATCCAATAGAACACAACTGTGTCTATTCATAGTAGTATACAACTACTATCCAGTGGTACATAACCAGTCCTAGTAGCACACTACTACTAACCAGTGACACACAATCACTACTAGTGGATCACATCCACCATAGTAGCATACAACTACTATCGAGAGACATAGAATATCTACACAATCATATCATCTAATATCAACCTGTATAAACAATATCATGATACCAAATGAGTCATCTAGACCATTGTTCTGCTCACATCTATGAGATCTGGAAGAGCATCTTCCCTTAGAAAGTTAAACATTAGCCATGGGCTGCTTGGACTATTCTTCTCAAGCATAGAAGAATAATTGTCCCTAATGTCTGAACCTGGACCATTCAACCTAACTGGGCCATTATTTCGACATGATTCATAGTCCAACCTGGAGAGAATGAGTCTTCCCTAGGGAATGACTATCCTTGATTGATGAACATGGAACATTAAACCTAACTAGGCCATTATTTCGGCACTAATCATAGTGCAACCTGGAGAGAATGAGTCTGCCCTCAGGAATGCCTATCCAGAATGTTGGATGCAGGCCTAGTCAGGAGAAAAGGATATTTTGGGAAGAGAAGCATGCAAGGAGGAAAGGACAACTGGAAGGAAAAGAAACACGTGTAAGGGAAGCAGGTGAGGCGTGCATGCAAGGAAGACCTAATGATGCTAGGGTTAGGGTTTTTGTAATGCATTGTAATGGTTGATGAGCCAAGAATATAAATAGGTAGTACTTAGAAGGAGAAAGAGATGGAGAGTCGGAGCAACAGAGAGAGATCGAATGAGAGGGGGGCCGATCGAGGAAGAGGAAGTTGTAAAAATTGTACTTCTTGGTAAGATGGTGAGATAGGGAGGTAGTGAGTGACTCGATCCTGAGGGTTATATTGAAGGCTAAGGAGCCTGGTCTGATCTAGTTAGCCTCATAGGGATCAAGGAGCATGTGGAAGAGAGTATGACCTAAGATTGTAAACACGTGCGACATGATATATTATTGAACCATAATAAAATATTGAGAGAAAGATCTTTGTTGACATTGCTCAGGAGGGGGTGAACCACAATAACACCCATGTTATGTGAATGAATGTAGGCGTCTTTATGGATGATTAATTGTTGAATGTTAGATGAATGAATTAACTAGTTATATCTGGTATTCCACATGCATGAATAGAATGACTGCTATAATTAGATGTTAGAATGAATGAATAAATATTACAGAGTACAACCATAGATATCCACTCATTCCTAGGTTTCAAACACCTGAGTATTGCAGCCACCTATAGAACTATCTTGGGTGAGGCTGCACAATACACTCTGTGTGCTATGTTTCCTTCTGGTCTACGAGAGGGGCCGATATTTTTAGAAGGATTTTGTTTGGAGCTTGTTAAATATGGACTAGGGTCAATCTTTGATAGTAAGGTAGGATCATAATAACCCATAAATAATACTAATTAGAAAATACAAAGACCAATGAATGGGTAAAATCGAACAAATAGTTTTGTTATCACTTTGTAAATTCCCAGAGGTTGTTTTTAGGTAGAATAAATTTACTAGAGGTAACCTTATCCAACCACTTTGAAACTGGGAGCTATCCCTACCAGTTTCAGAGAGGGATCTCTTTGTAAGATTTAACTTTGTTTTAGTTCAGATATTAGGCTAGTTAAAATATGTAGGGCCGCGTGTTGTGTGTTTTTGTAAGATGGATGAAATGTTTTACTCATCCATTGGGCTATGGGGTCTATTTTATATAGGTCTAGATCAAAGAACATATATGCAACTATTGGATTCTTTAGAAATAAAATGATGATTAGCAGAAAAAGGTGAGATGATTAATTATAACCAAGAAGCATTTAAGAATTTCTTGACTACAATATAAGAAAAAAACACTTAGATCTTTAAAGCTAGCAACAGAGTATGCGAAGGCAAATCTTGTAACTTTAACTCCTTTTAAATGATCAGACTAGAAAAACAAGATGATAACTAGAAGAGATACACATTCAACTGAGAATAGAAAACTTCACCAATAGATGACACGCAGGAATCCTGTGAAACATCTCTTTATATTACTGAAATATCTTCTTGATAAAAATTACAGTGCTTACAGCTTGCTAGGGCGTAAAAATCAACCCCCAGTACTTCTAAGTTTGAAGTATTTATAATCAAAATTACAAACGACCCTGTCATAAATGATTAGGACATGGCAGACTCTGAATCTAACTAACTAGCTAACAAGATAAAAAAATTTAGGAACTGTCGATGATGTGTCGAATTATTCACGCTGAATCTGGGGAAGGCCATTGGTGAGTCACCCACATGACTTTGAATGATATGTTTGCGAACTCAACTTGCACACCTCATTTCCTACTCGATCAAATTGCACAACTCTTCCCATCTTAGCTGACTGGGAATGGTGACTTTGAGTAGTCTACGGTATATTTCATCCACTTCTGTGTACTTGGAAAAAGTCGGTTTGATGATGAAAATATACTTGATTTAGTGTTGTATGCTAATGTCTGGCTGCAAAGTCTCCAAGAACGCTTTTCCTGTTATACTGCCTTGTATTCCCAAGAACTTGGAACTATCCTTGGCCATAGTAGCCATCTTCTGCTTGTAGTCTGGAAGGGTCATTATCTTGTCATTCAGAACCATTAAACTAGGAAGACCTTTTTTCTGCAAAGCCTCGATCTTGCTGAAAAACCTTTGAAATCCAATGTCCATGTTCTAGACTTTTTCCTCCAACTGCAACATCAGTCCTCTTTTGGTCAGAATCCTCTTGACTTCAAGGATGGTTTATGTCCTATTTTCAATTTTCAATTCTTCTAGTTCTTCTCTGGTCTTCGAGTTCAGGAATCTAATTATTTCATTGGCTTCAGTGGGAATTTCTTCTAACTCTCCTTTTATTTTGTCAATTACTTGCATGTTTCTTATCACTAGTTCATTTTGCTCAAATATGATTTGTACCATAGGCCATATTTCATTTATGGATTTGGAGATATCCTACCAAATATTCTCCTTTGCTTCGGCAAGTGTCTTGCCTTCCACTATTTTCTTTTGCAGCTGTTGCAATTCCTGTTTTATCTTTTCTGATGTTTGTTTCTCTATGTTGTAGCTAGTTTGGTAAGAAGACTTGAGCTCCTAAAGGCTCTCAACTTCCTTTTTCAGTCTGTTGATTTGTGTTTCTTGTAATTTCATCTCTTCCATGGACTTTTCCAGCTCCACAATGTTTTCCAGAGCTGTCAGTGGGGTGGCTGATGGGATTTCTGGTGTGGTGCTGATTGCTACAGTTGCTGTGCTAAATCTTGTGAGGGAACTGTGCTCAGTGGAATGAATTCCATAGGTGTTTTCTGTTCCTTCTCTTTTACCAATCTTTCCATATCTGTTTCAATCTCTCATAACTGTGCATTCTGCTCCATGATCAACTTGAGAATCTCATCCCTTTCCCCTTCTATCTTAGTGATCTCCTTGTCCTTTTCATCTTTTGTGGGTGGAAATTTTAGTTGTTTTCTCAGAGATGATATATCAACGTTCTTTTTCTTTAGAAACTCCTCTGCTCCTTTCACATTCGAGGGATCATACCTGATCTTGACCACCAATTCATCTAAGGATTTTATCCTGTTATCCTTTGCAAAAGAGGACATCTTTTCTAGTTTCAACTGGGTTTGAACATTGTTTAGAGATACTTGTAATTTTGCAGCTGTAGAGGAAGCATGGGCCAAAGTGGTTTTTTTTTTTTTTCCAGTTTGTCTATGTAGATCCATCTGATCAGCTGGATGGACTTGTTTGGTATCGAATACAAGGGTTGACCTTTTGTAGTCAGTGATTTCTTTGGGTTGAGGCACCTGTGCCTGCAAAAATGCCAGATGAATTCTTCCTTTTTTGTGTGTTGAAAGTTGATAACAGTCTGTGTTGTGATGTGGATGTTTTCTTCCAGAACTGAGCATAGGTGATATTGGTCAGTGTCTGGTTTTTCTTCTTAATCAGATCATATTTTTCAAAAATGTTCAGCTTTGCGGATCCCTGTGGAATTTGGGTGGCCACAGTTATATCAGTCTGCTTCTTTGAAGAAGAAGTAGACATTGTCTAATATTTGATTGAATGAATTGGTGTACCTTCTCCCTTATCCCCTTTGGCAGACTAAGTATCTTCCTCACCAGACCTGGGAATAGTATGAATGGTCTTAGGCTTTTTACTGTGTAAATGAAAATCCTCCGCTGATACTTCAGTGACCGAAAGAGAGGTATCTTTCCTTGGTCGTTTTTCCTTTGGCACTGGTTGAGTGGTAGTCTGTGAAGTCAGGATTAAGGAAGACTGTTGTTCAGTTTCTTTCAAGGTGTTCTCTTCCCACTATGTCTGATTTACATACTTCTCAATTTCTGGTTTGAGTGTGTGAGCATACTATGAACTTTTGTTTTTAGCTCTTATTTCTGTAATGAGTCCACTTGGATCATATTGCTAAATGAAACTGGTGTTGAATTTAATTTCCTTTAATATCTTTTCTGCCTCTTCTCCAGTGGCTTGACTTTTGCAGATAAAAGGTCCTATCTTCCCCTTAATCCCCAGCTACTATTTTTTCTTCAGAGATACAAAGTGAATATCATCTGAATTTATCATCTGGCGAATATAATCCAGTGAAAATATTCAAACGTTCAAATATTTGGGAAATTTGTATGGAGCTAACTCACATCCATACACTCTGATCTCTGTGTGATCTTGATTAAGGAACCAATCTGTCGTCTTTGTGAGGTCTGAGTGGTGTAATATTCTTTGGATCTCTTCATTTATCCTTGGATTTGGTCTCCCACTGAGCATGCTCACCATCGGATGATAAAACATCTCGATAAACTGTTTAAAATTGAAGTCTGTGGAGTTTCTTCTGAGAAGTGAAGTCCATAGGGTTACTACCTGCAGTTTTCCATCCTGGTCCATTTTTTGCATAAGGAAGGAGAAATTATCTGCTTGATAAAACATGAATATGTATGCCAGTATCGAGGAATACCAGAGCATGCCCTCTGTGGCAAATTTAGAAAGCTGATTGTGGATGTTCTCTGTCAGGAAAGTGTTGTAGTCAAACTGGATGGTGGCCTTTTCCTCAGCAAAGAAAATAGATAGGAACCCCAATATAGGTTCATCTATCCATTCATTTGAAAAGTAGCCAAGTAGACAAGAAAGTGATGAAATCACTTGGTTTCCCTTTTCTGAGAACAGGGAGGACTGATATGGGGGATTTTTCTTGGGGAGTTGAGCATCCCGTGGGAGGAAAATCTCAAAGATTTGGTCTCTTTGAGGAAAAGACAGGTTCTGGTATAACTTTGTTAGGATTTCAAGGTTGAAAGGGGAGGCAGATTTAGCTCTAGATATTTGCATCATCTAATCAATGGCCTCTGGTGTGATAAAGAAAAGAGTTTCTCCGGACGAAGAAGCTATGGCTCTCTGGTCGGGGAGGTAATGAGCTTGACACTTAAGGGATAATTCAGGGAAATGATGGACCTGGGGAAAAATATACAGGGGAAAATTTGACTCCCAGGGCCCAAACTCATCGCTTTGATCTAGGAATGTGTCTTTAAACCATGAATGCAATTCTACAAAATCGAGTTCGCACCTGGTCTCTGAGATCAGATAATCTTTGTCTTCTAATGGAATCCGATTGATATTGAAGGGAGGGGGAAGGAATGGATTCTCTTTGAACTCTGTTTTTTTAGACTTTGGCACCATCGCTTCCAATGGTACCTACAACTAAAACAAAAATGTTAGCGGGTAATGGCTATGGCTGGGTAGATGGCTGGATCAGTGAGGGGGGGAATTGTCTAGTGCGTGGAGAGAGTGAACAGTATGCAAATGGTGGGACAGGGGCTACTTTTGAGTGAATGGGTATTCGTTAGCTGTGGGGGACAGGTCAACAGGATAATGAATATGTAGCCTGTAGTAAATTGCCAATGGATCCTTAGGAACATGAGGAGGTAGGCAAAGGACGTATGACATGTGTACCCGGGTGATGTGGAGGATGATGATTAGGGGATAAGAGAGGGAGAGATGACCTGTAGCGGGTGGATGGATAAGATAGGTGGAGATGGATATTGAGATGTGACATCATGAGGTGGTGGCGGTATGTCAGAAGGGAAGAGGTGAGACATAATAGATTAGCAACATGTTGGATGGGGCCCACTGGGAACAAATGCATCATTGCAACCCCCCCCCGCCCCACCGTTAAAGGAAGAAAGGTCGAGGGGGTCCGAAATATCCTGTAGACCGTCCATCTATGCATCATTGGGATAACCATAGATATGTGTGCACTTGTTAATCACCATTCCAGACCCCCCCCCCATCGTTAAAGGTATAATGGTCGAGGGGGTTCGAAATCTCACCTTAGCCATAGATCTGTGCACCAATGACTCAGCCGTAGATCTTCGTGCAATCTTTAATCTCCGAGCATGATTTAATATGTGCATCATAACTTAGGCTTAGTGCTTTTTGTGAGTTTTGTGCACTGCTTCCCTTGCTTTTGTCAACATGGGGTTAGGAAAGCACCTAAAACATCAGAATCATACATTTTCTTCGAACACCATACAAACTTTATTGAAAGAAAAGGTGGCTAGCCTGTGTCCTATCCTACCTAACTACACTTTTAGCCCAGATTAAACTGTTGGACTAAGAGATAACTCTACCCTAGAGTTATTTGATCAAATTTATTCACTAACTAACCTTTCTACTTGGCTAAGATTAAACAGTTTAGCCAATCCTATTCACTAATCCTATCAACATCAATTCAAAAGGACCTGACAATGTTTAAATAGTATGGATCAAGTCATTGTTATTGCATGGGGCTTTGTTCATTTTTTCTTCTATGCCCTCTTTATTCTTTTTCTTTCTTTCTTTTGAAAATAATTTGCATGAATAAAATATTATTTGCAAGATGACATATATCAATAATGAAAATTTTCCAGTCACCATATGATCCTATAAATTATAGGGTTATAATCGGTTCCTTTTCCAGTTGGTTGGGAATGTGATGGGATTGAGTATGTGAGATTTACTGAAGACGCGTCAAAATAATTTCGTATCGGACAACAAGACGTTGAGAGAATGAGAATCTAAAAGGGGATGTTGAGACCATGGAATCTAACGAAGGCAGATATAGAGAACTGGTTGAGAACAACGGAGCTATAGTTTGTGTAGAAAGATAACAGAAACCCGATGTTGACACCATGCAAATATATGGGCAAGTATGTATTGAACGACTTGCATGAAGTATTTTTCTGTGATTTCCCACATGTATTGCAGGAGTGGATAAAAGGGTTTAAATACAACCATCCTACAAATTGTATCAGACAACTAGAGTGGAATCCTGAAGAAATTGTGCAGTTACAACGAGTTGATAACAAGTTTACGCATGTAGTAGATTTATGGTTAGACAACATTATTGTAGGATTTATCACATAATTTGCAATAGATAAAACAAATTCTTACAAAGTAGCTGAACAAGATTTATTGAAGGGACCTCGAGGTAGGTACATCAGATATTTATATACTTCTATTAATATATTACTATATAACAAAGGTGTAATGAAAATGGATTCAGACAACTAAACTTCCCTGCATGCATGGGGAAAGGGGGGAAGCACTGACATGAGAAGGAGAAATGGAAGGAGAAGTGGATAAAGAAAAGAAGGAGGAGGCCTTGGACCCAATTATTATGGATGAAGAATAGCTAAAGTGGATCATGGAAACAAATGGAAAAAAACGTAGTGGAGAACCCTACCAATATAAGGTGAACACCAAGAAGAGATCCGTATTCGCGAGGGAAGGCTTGGAAAGTGATGAAGAGGTAGAGGATCTCTAGGATGCGGAGAATATTTAGGAAATCCTACACATGAGATATGATAGGAAGACGAAAGGTCCAAGAATGGGGATATAAGGTAGCGCTCCTATCCATATCAGTGTCAGTGTGGAACCCATAAACCGATGTGCGACTAATACACCAAGAAGAACACCACCATTTAGACAACTGAATTTAGAGAGAAGGAAGCTAGTAGGAAGAACATCTACACAAGGAAAAACAACTGGGGGAGCCAGTTCATGAAGCATTGGTCAAGTATCTACACTGCGCAGAGGTAGTAGTTCAACATTAAGGATGACATGACATGATTCCACCATTAGGTTACCAGAATTCAAAGGAGAGGTGTCGGAGGACCCGAAGAAGCACTTGTTTATTTGTGAAAAGATCTGGGAAGTGAAACAGATCGTAGGATAGGACACTAAAATTTCACAGTTATCCATCATGCTAAGAGATCGTGCACTAGATTGGTACATGAGTTTAGCTGCAAACATTCCTCCAGGGACAACCAGGATGATTGGAGATATTAAAAATCTATTAATAAATGAGTTCCATAATCCTAGTTCATAAGATCAATACATGAACACAATGATAGAGATTAGATAGAAACCAGGAGAATCTGTATGGGAGATTGACCAGAGATTCAAACGATTGAAGGGAAAGCTAAAATATGTCATGAAAGATATGCAACATAGTCATTTGTTCATCAATTCACTACTACCACACTTGAAATACCTGTTGCGACAACAAAAGTTTTATACATAGGCAAAGGATCTACAAGCATCCCTACAACTGGAAGAAAACCAATATCAAAAGATAGATCTAACCATAGGGGAGCTGAAGGAGGATCTGAAGAACTTAACATTCCAGCTAAACCAAAACAAAGGTAAGGACAAAAGAGAAGTTGTTTGGTGTACCACATGTAGGACATAATGACACCATAAGAATGAATGTCCAAAATTCGCGCAGTACATGGCAGCATGAATTCCAAACCTGTTGCCAATAGGAGGAATATGGTGTGATATCTATAAGAAACAAGGGCATGATCCATATCACTACCCAATGATGCAGAAGTACCAACCAGTACCTAAGAGTTCATATTGCAACTTTTTCAAGTTAGTAGGCCACGATGAAAAAGATTGCAGAACCATGGAACTCATGAGGAAAAGACCATCAAATATGTACAAGGTGCATGAGGAAATAATGACCGGGCCAGCGGCACCATAGTTTAACCAAGTCCCAACCCCATATAACACTATGCAACAACAATATAACATTGTGCAACTGCAATACAATACTGCACAACCACACTATAATCCCGCACAATATAACCAACCGCCTGGGTATAATGGACCATGAGGGGATTGAGCTATATACAGAGGTGGAGGAAGAGAAAGAGGAGGATTTGGAAGAGGCATCAGATCAGTGGTATGCCACGATTTTCAACAAATAGGAAACTATGCAAGAGAATTTCCACTTCCACCCACGATGTGTATGTACTGTCGTGCATTAGATCATGACACAGAAGAATGTTCGATACTATTAGGGACTATATAGGAGAAGATAAATCAGAACAATCCGAATGTTCAATGGATTTCGACAGAAACAAGGGATGAAGGAAGAAACATCAACATAGTTATGTGGGGAGGAGCTAAAATAGGAAACGACACGGTATGACAAGAGACAGTAAAAAACCAATTGGTGAAGAAGAATGACAAACCAAAGAAGAAGTTTGATGTGCAGAAAGAAAAATGAGATATTCAAGTAGGATAGAAAATAATTCATGAAGCTAGACATTGCATCGACATCAAATGCACAACATAATAAGGAAGTACTAGCATATGAGATTCCTCCATCACTGGATCACACCAAAGAATCACAACCCCTAGGACAAGTAATTACGATTAAGGTTTTTTTGCAATCATGTGTTAAAATACTAAATGATCCATCCTCTGTTAAAGTATTACAAAATATGCTAGAAATATGTAGCATATAGGCAGAAGGAAAGCTAGAACAAAAAAAAGTTAATCATCTGCATACAAGAAGGAGAACAAACAGATAATTCAGATTGAATGCCAACATTGGACATTTCAACATGGAAGATATTATACTGGATTTAGGATCCAAAGTAAATGTATTACCTAAGAATACATGGCAATGTATGGGAGAACCTACATTAGGAAATTCACATGTTCAGCTGAAACTAGAAAATCAACACAAAGTTCTACCAATTGGAAGACTAAAGGGAGTGGCAATAGAATTGGATGGAGTGTGTACTAAAGCCAACTTCAAAGTAATAGAGATAGTGGATGGCACATCATCTTATCCATCATTTCTTGGATTGGATTGGGTGTTTGAAAATCAGGCCATAGTCAACTTAAATATGAGGAATATGACATTCAATTCAAGAGAATACAAAGTCATTATGCCATTAGACCCATCTGAAGGGGAAAGGTTTGTAGAACCTACTTGCTTGAACCTAGAGGAAGTTAACTCGTTGTACAAAACAACCGCGTACTAAGAAGATTATGTGAATTCGACTGTAGATGGGGTACTCAGTTGGAGAAGCATCACCTCATGTGCGTTAGACGCAGATACAGGCTTAGAAAATTGGCAGTAGAGGTTACACGAAGTCTCCACAAGAAGATGTGCAAGAATAGACTGCGCAGTAAGATAGGTAGGTATGAATATAAGAGAACCTCCTAGCTTCCATGGGGTGAATGACTTAGAAGAATTCTTAACATGATATCAAGATGAAGTGTTAGAAAATCATAGGCTTTTAGCCCTGTACATAGCACTCAAAAAAACACCTGCACGATGGTGGGGTGTGCACAAAGAAACAATTAAGGACTGGTACTAATGTAGGTGATTACTGCGCTTCAGGTTTGGATCAGAAAAGGAAAACAACCAGCTGCAAAAATATGATGGAAATGGGGCACCATTAGAACACTTGAAGAAGTGTAGAACACTATGGAGAATGACTCCACCATAGGAATGGTCTCATCATTTTTTTCACACATTAGAAGGGATCCTAACAAACTGGTATACAAACTAGGAATTGCACAGAAGAACTGCAAACTGGACAATATTATAGTAGAACTTTACAATTGCTTTCTCATTTGAGCATGAGAACCACAACATAGACTCGCCACTGAAAAAAATCAGAGGGGTGATATTCATTAAAGAACCAGAAGTTGAATTCATGACAGAAGAACAACAACAAAACATACAAACAGTAAAGGAACTACTTTCATGTTACCATGTGCAGGAAGAAGCACCAGATGAAGATGACCCGCGAAATATTCAAATTCAGGAAGTTGAAGGAAAAAGAGAAGTGGAAGGTCCACCTTTGGAATCAGAAGTATTTGATGTGCCGATGAAGGTGAATAAATTCAACATTGGGACAATTGAGAATCCCAAAGTGGTCAGCATTGGAGACTATTGGGATGAGAAAATAGTGGGAAGCATAACAGAGTTACTGCATGAGTACAAAGACCTGTTCCCAACAACGTTTACATAAATGAAAGGTATAGATGGAGAGATAGGTGAAATGAAGATACCTCTTAGAGCTAAGGAAAGAACGATCAGAAAACGACCATAAAGACTAAACCCTATATATAAGTAAAAAGTCGAAGCCAAAATCGATAGAATGTTGGAGGCTGGAATCATAGAACCTGTAGAGGAATCTGAATGGGAAGCCCAATGGTATTTTAGGAGAAAAAATAGGGGGGGATAAGGATATGTGTCAACCTGAGGAAGTTGAATAATGCGTTCTTACATGACCCGTTCCCTACTCCTTTCACAGATGAGGTGTTGGAGAATGTAGGAGGACATGAAGCTTATTCATTCACCGACGGATTCTCAGGATACCATCAGATCAAGATAGCCCCAAAAGACAGATATAATACCACTTTTTCCATGGAATGGGGATCCTACCAGTACAAACTCATGTCGTTTGGACTGAAGAATGCACCAATAATATTTTCTAGAGTAGTCATAGCCGCATTCAAAGAATTCATCCACCAGTTTCTAGAGGTATATCTAGATGATTGGACAGTCTATATTCTATTGAAAGACCATGTAGGGGTGTTGAGGCTGATGTTAGAAATATGTAGGCAGTGTTAGATATTGTTAAACATCAAGAAGTGCATCTTCAAAACACCCTTTGGGATACTATTGGGCCATATAGTATGCAAACAAGGATTTCTAGTAGATCCTTCCAAGATTGCAGTAATTGTTAATCTACCACCACCAAAATCAGTCCGTCCATTAAGAGAAACATTGGGACACACAAGGTACTATAGGAAATTTATAAAAGGGTATGCACAGATCATTGTGAAAATGGATAAATTGTTAAGAAAATACAACAAGTTTCAGTGGAATGAGGACTGTTAGCGAGGATTGGACACCCTAAAAGAGAAGATGGTAACCACACTAATACTAGTATTCCTAGATTGGGAAAAGACATGCCACATGCATCTAGATGCATTAGCCATATCACTTGGAGCTATTCGGGTGCAACCAGGATTAGGAGAATTGGACCATCCTATAGAATTCGCTAGCAGAAAAATGTCAGAATTGGAGCAGAATTACAATACCACAGAGAGAGAAGGCTTAGCTATGGTCAATGCACTTTAGAAGTTCAGACATTATTTATTGGAAAAACATTTCAATATGTTCACAGACCATTCAGCTCTCAAATACCTCGTCAACAAGCCAGTGTTGGGGGGCATAATTTGTAGATGGTTATTGTTGTTCTAGGAATTTGACTTTGAAGTGATAGTCAAACCAAAGAAGTTGAATGTAGGACTTGATCACCTGTCGAGGATTAGTAATGGAGAGGAACCTATGAATCTAGAGGACAACTTTCCTGATGCATTGTTATTTTCAATCCAAGTAGCTGATGAATACTTCACAGAGATCATTCAATACTTGAGTACAGGGACTGCGCCACAAGACTTCAACACTGCATAGAAGAACAATCTGGTAGTTAGGGTTTCATACTATCAGTTGATTGCTAGACACTTATACAAAATGGGTAGATAGCATCTTGAGAATATGTGTGCTAGAACATGAAATACCTAGGATTTTAGAAGAATCCCATGAGGGAATAACAAGAGGACATTATGCAGGAAAAGCTTCTTCACAGAAGGTATTACACGCATGACTATGGTGGTCGAATGTTCACAGAGAATCAAAGGACTACTGCCAGAGATGTGATGTATGTCATAGCGTTGGTAAACCGAATAGAAGGGAATCAATGCCCCTCAGACCACAAGTAACCTTGTAGGTATTCGAAAAATGGGAAATAGATTTTGTGAGACCAATTAACCCACCAACAAAAAGGTGAGGAGAGAGGTACATTATTACTGCGACAAAGTACGTAACAAGATGGGAAGAAGCAACACCAGTAAAATATTGCAGCACAAAGACAACAACACACTTCTTGTTTGAGAAAGTGATCACTAGATTTAGATGCCCAAGGATTTTGATGAGTGACCAAGGCACTACTTCATTAAAAACACTATTAAGGCTATGAATGAGGAGTTTGAAGTTTAAAACCAAAGGAGTACACCATATCATCCTCAAGAAAATGGAACAGTGGAAGCCTTTAATAAGATCCTCGAGAATGCACTGACAAATATCTGCAATGTTAATAGGGATGATTGGGACTTGAAGATACCAACAGTATTGTGGGCATATGGGACCACATGCAAAAAACTGACAGGGAAGACACCATTTAGGTTGGTGTATGGGAAAGAAGCAGTGGTGCCATTAGAGTTTTTGGTACCTAGTCTACGCGTAGTAGAAATTACCAACATGATAGAGCGAGGCACAGTACAGGAAAGGCTAAGTCAATAGATGATCATGGAGGAAGATGAGATTCTAGAAGGGTTTCACCAAGAAGTACATAAAGCAAGGGACAAACCTTGGCATGATAGACACATCAAGAAGAAAAATTTCAAGGAGGGAGACTTAGTCTTGGTATATGACAATAAATCTCTTCAACAACGAGGGAAACTCATAATGCATTGGTTAGGACCATATGAAGTAAAGACTGTCACAGATGGGGGAGCTGTACAATTGAAGGATTTAGGAGGAACAAAAATCAAAGGGATTTTCAATGGGAGTTGACTAAAGCTATATAGGGAAAATTGACCTCATAGCACTTAAAAAAAAAACAAAAAAACTAAGCGCAATAAAGGGGTTACCATGCCATGTTATCACCATAATTTTTTTTAGATGGTATCCAAGTCTCGGAGTTTTGGCGAAGGGCTATGTCACTAAGGAGATATGATAACTTAGAGGATCAGACTATATCCAGCTGTGTATGGAAAAATATAGCAGAAGTGTGAAAGGTAAGACTCGATGGACCGTCGATCTTGAAAGTGGCCTAGATCAATGGCCAAGGCGCATATCGATGATTGAATAGCGCGAAAGATAATCAGTCGAGGGCGGGCCAGGGAAAAATATCGTGGTTTTATCTATGGATGCATGGCACCTCTAGAGGTACATCTAAGTGAAAAGAAGTCTGATTAAAACCACTTTCTCCAACCCTCGATGTCAAGAGTTGTTGGGTCAAGGTGGGCCATCGATCTTGAAATCGGCTCGGATCAACAACCAAGGTGCATATCGACGATTGAAGTAGCAAAAAGATGAACCAGACGAGGGTGGGTTAGGGAAAACTACCATGGTTTAAATCATGGACACGTGGCGCCCTCAGAGATACATCGGGGTGAAAAGCGGTCTGCCTAAAACCAGTTTCTCCAACCCCCGATGTCGATAGGAAAGTATAAAAGGAGGAACCCCCAACATTATTTTATGATGTTTTGAAGCATTAAAACATTCAAAAATTGGTGCAAAGCATCCATCTGAAACCCAAGCCCAGAACTGAATCCAATTCGTGCTTCCTTCGCTGCTTAATAGGTATTTTTTACCATGGCCACTAATCCTGTTGTTTTATCTATGAATGAACAAGACATCTCCTCCAGAGAAGAAGCCCTAATTGATAGTGACTCCGAGGTTTTCAACACAGAGATAACAGTTTCACCCATTTTTGTATCCAGATCGAGTTTGTTAGACAATGTCGGAACGTGCATACCTTTCTTCAAAGAGGCTCAAGCCTCCATCACCCCTTATGTCATAGAATTAGTCTTTCCTTTCCTTGAATTTGTAAGCTGGTCTACAGAGCGATATTCTCATGAATAAAGAGTCATTCTGAATAAATTAGGGTGAAAGTTTTTATGTGAAATAGACAGTCCATTGCTTCGGCACACCCTCAATATACCAGAGTCCTCCTCCACAGTGTCATAGCCCTTCGAGGAACATAAAATGATCATGATCTATAGCGAATTCCCACCATAAGTGAAAACCGTTTTTCTGCAGACCATTGTCAAGCTTGGAAACCATTCAGAGAGTCTGTCGTTACCTTCTAGTGTAAGTTTCATGGTCATCAAAGTCCAGTGGGCTTGTTCTCTACTAAGTCAAATATTAGGATTGGACAATGACAAGTTTGTGGTAAAGGTCATGTTAGGTTTCTTGTTAAATTTCTTTCTATCTGGTCAGTTGCTCTGTGTCAGTTTTGATAAATTTATTGCTGACAATATGCATCAATAACTGGTTAACTTCAATTCATTGAAGCACTTCAGATACCACACACACTTGCTGAGAATGTTTCTGGAATCTAAAAAAGTCGAATTTCCTAAGACTGTATTTATTTCAACTGATTGTAAAAGGATCACCATGCTTATTTTCATCAATAAGATTATGTCTAGGGTGTACAGTCTTATTTTTGGTTCAGATTTGCCAAGGGTTCTAGAGGAAATGAAAAGCTCTTTGCAACCAAATCTAGAGAACAAGATAGGAGATTGGATGTTGTTCATAAAATCTACTATGATTTGGATATATGGCTGTCAGGAAGGACCTTATCTTTTACCAGCCTTTCTAACTCCCAAAAACTTTGCTTTGGAGTTCATAAGACAAATGATCATCTCAGATACAGATCATTTTTTGAAAACACACAAGGGTTCTAACTTAAAGTTTCCTTTCATAGTTGGACCCTTTGTGGTAAAGAACAAGTCCTGTTTGCCTCATATTCAATCCAAACTCAGTGAATTGAGGTTCACATAGTTGTAGGGGAGGAGATATGATCCGCAACATATCATATCAAAGAGGATATTGGAGAGAAGACAAGGCCCCTATGAACATGAGTATGTTGAAGGATTCGATAAGCTAGCCAATCTAGAAACCTGTGTAGATATGGAGGTCACTCTATGGCATGATAAAAAAAAACATACAGAAACAACCTCTCATCAGAGCCTAACACAGAAACCTTCTCCTAGGCTGGTTGTCAAAGCTCCTAAAATGAGTTTCTATAATAAGAGGAGCAGTTGAGAGGCCCTGGGTGCTAGTAGCCAATGAGATACTCTCAAAAAAATGAAAATCAAATCATCCTCTCAAATAGTCGACCTGGAAGAAGAAGAGCCCAAAAGGAAAACATTCATGGAGATGGTGGAAGGTGAAACCAAGAATGAAGAAGCTGTTACGGGAAGCATTCCACAAAGTGAAAGAAACACAAAGGTTTTTAGTAGCAGGAAACATATATTTAGCCAGACACCTAGGGCCATTTATTAGTCCAAGGAAGATTTAATGAACTAGTATGCTGTGAAGGGAAGTATGGACAAGAGAGAAATAAGGGACCTGTTGCTCAAAGTAGAGAAGATCTCCCAACATGAGACTTCATTTCTCTCAGTCACGGATGTGGAAAGAAAGATGTTTAACATAGAAGTGGCTGATGATGATAAGGCTTTTTAGATCAAAATGCACTATGAAAATATTGGTTCCCCTGACAAAGTAAAGTTCCACAGGAATGTCAACAACATGCTATATTCTGATTATCTGAGCTTAGGTCTGAGGGTTGCAAGATTGACAATGCATGGAATCAAACTAGATGGAAAATTGAAGCAAGAAAAGGTGTCCAACAAAGCCTAGATGGCACAGGTCAAAAGGTTAGAATCTGAAGGCCCTCAAGGGGTAAAAGCTTCTCTGAATGAGAAAGATAAAATGATCCAAATACTAAATAAAAACATGAAGATGTCCCCTATAGATCATCTACAGACAACATAACTGACTGCTTTGGAACAGGAGAAGGAAACATTCAGACAAGAGGCACTCAATTACAAAGCTAAAGTGCTATAGTTGGAAAAGGAGAAAGATAATTGGTCACAAGCACAAGCATTAACATCAGATCTGGCTGTCATTGTAGCTACTAATACAGAGGCTGGATCAAGCACTGAGGTTTTAGTCCAAGTTATGTCCTAGGTAAGCTTAAAAATAGGGGAGATCAAGGGTCTCAAAGAGGTCATAGAAAAGTTGAAACAAGAAATGAAAGTGAAAGATGAGAAGATGGCTCAACTCCATAGAGATAATCAAGATTTGCAAGAGAGAGTGAGCAAGCTGAAAGCTAGGTTAAAAGGAAAAACACTATTACAGGGATCCAAACATGTGATATGGGACACTATTGCTGTAGAGGCTGCTAAATTCAGGGTTTATCTGAATTTTATAAATGTCAAAGACAATGTGGCTGTTACGGCGCAGAGCAGGGGTACTATCGTTAATGAAGTATTAGCCAGGAAACCCTCAGAATGGGCCCAAAATGCTATTGAGTTGTTAAATTCTTTGCCAACTGCTGATCTCCAAACTATCAGGGTAAAGGAGAGGATTGCGTTGATCATTTGGGCTAGGAGGATCATCGCCAAGCACAATCTTCCTAGATCGGTCCATAACAAAGCTATGCCAATGGAGCACAACATACATGAGTTTAAGAATGCATTTGAACAATTTTTTATCAAAGGCCTCCCATCATTTTGGGATGGAAAAGGTTCATTATAAAATCAAACAGATTACAATTCTCTTCTCATTTAGTGTAGAATGGACCATTCTAAATTTGAGGCTATGGAAGAAAGTCTGAAAGGCCCAAGCCTGGTAGAGTATTTGGCTACAGACTTTGAAATAATAAGTTCAAAATAGTGAAAGTTGGTCTGTTGAATATGTCCTACGCCATGTGCATTGACTTGGAGATTTTTATTGAAGAGATGATGGACTACGAGATCCCCTCTGACTCACAGTGGAAGGAAATTGTGCGGTTGGGTAAGACAAAATGAAGTTTCCACGGAACCACTAAATGATTTCCAAGTGTCATCAAATTTGGAGATTTGACAGAGGATCAGATTGAGACAGATAACGTGAAAGAAGCTGAACAGTCAGAGGAATCCGCTTTGGTTTTGAAACGTCTTTTTGTTCAATCATTGTAAATCAGTTTCCATACAGAGACTATCAATTGAAATTATTATAATCAGTTTTAGAAGCTAAAACATTTCAATTTCAACCATTGTAATCAAATTGTATAAATACTAGGATACTTGAATGAATTAATGTTGGCAGAAGTGCAAGGGAAACTTTTGTTGCTGTAAACTCTATTGTAATTTTCTGAAGTTGAATTGAATATATATGCAGAAGCTTTCGAAGTCTCTATGAAAATATTCTAATGGTGGTGATATGAGCTTTGTCTTCCTTCATTGTATGTATTCCTTGTGATCTTTTATTCCATTTACATTTTCTTCTGTTTAAATTGGAGAGTTAAAGGCCCATAATTCATCTTATGATGCTCTTGGCTTAAGCAATTTAAACTATGTGATTGTCTTCTTAACTAATTCATAATTCATTTCAGTAATGCTTTGATGTAGTTATTTGTTTTCTCTATCTTCCTACACTCTACTTAAATTTAAGAATAAATCAGATTCATTGCCTCAATTTTGCCTTTATCCTCTGGAGAGTTATACTAGCTGATCATTGTTTTCATTCACTTTCAGAATTGTGACTCCATAGCCATGAGTGTTCCTCCTCTTCATTGCCAACAATTTTATTAAAAACCCCCAAAACAAACCAAATTCAGCCAGTGATTATCAAAGAAATATCAAGTGACATGAGATATCCCTCTCTAATTTGTGCAGGCTAGTGCCTCATCTCTAAAGTTGGTTGAAAGAGTTACCTCTGTCATTTTTCTATCAGTCAGACAAAATTTACAGAGTGCTAACATTTTGGCGTCGTTGTCGAGGATGAAATTGAAAAAATATTCCCTGGGAAAATGAATTAAAGCTTTAGTTTGATCCCTAAGGGAGAGAGTGGATTAAATACCTTATTGGATGAGATTATTTTTACCCTGGAGACTCCATTAATCAATGACCAGTTGCACCACACAGTGTGAGATAGAAATCCTGGCTCCTAAGAAAGTTCACACCAGGAGAAATCCAGACCCAGAAGCTGCAATCCATGTGTCTGACCCTGAGAAGATTGTATGCAGGAGAAAAGAAAGGCCTGTAACCCTAGTGTTGTGTCCAGATTGATATCTGTCTTTGCCTAAGGACATAGTGACTAGCATTGAAATCCTTGAGTTTGACATGAAATGTGAACAATCCCTGTTCAAAACTAAGTCTGACTCTTGTTTAAGCGAGACTATCTTTGACAAAAAGAGATTCCAAGATCTAATTTTAGCTGCATCTTCCAAGCCTATAGTGACCCCTTCTCAGAACCTGTTAAGAACCTGAACCAGATCTGAAGATATAATCAACACAATTACTGAATACACAATAGATCCAAAGAGAAATATAGAAGAAACCACGCAATATTATTACCAAACCCTTGAGGTAGGGCAACACCATACAATGGATCCTATTATGGAAGGGATCCTCTCCTGTTCACTTGCCTCTTCGAGGGGGCATCCTCCTATTGAGCTTCCACTCCAAACACAATACTTCTCTTCATGTCTCATTACATTGCTTGAACCCC